>VYZR01099395.1:0-11018 GCA_013400675.1 Oxylabes madagascariensis | reverse complement strand
CTTCTCTGTTTTGCCCTTAGTTCTTAAATCCCAGGATCATCGAGGTTGGAAAAGCCCTCCAAGGCTATCAAGTCCAAGCTGTGTCCAATCCCTGCCTCATCACCAGCCCAGAGCACCGAGTGCCACCTCCAGGAATTCCTGGGACACCTCCAGGGATGGGCACTCCAAACCTCCCTGGGCAGTTCCCATTCCTAAGTGCCCTTTCCATGGGGAAATTCCTGCTGCTGTCCAAGCTGAGCCTTCCCTGGCCCAGCCTGAGGCCGTTCCCTCTCCTCCCGTCCCTGTTCCCTGGGAGCAGAGCCCGACCCCCCGTGCTGTCCCCTCCTGGCAGGGAGCTGTGGAGACCAAGAATGTCCCCCCTGAGCCTCCTTTGTCCCTCAGCTGCTCCTCACAGGATGTGCTCTTGGTCCTTCTCCTCTCCAGCGAGGCCATCCCACGGTTTGGACCCTCTTTCCTTGGGATGCCTCACTGGATTCCTGCAGCCGAAATCCACGCTAACCAAACAATCCTGATGACACACTTTGTGGTCACATCTGCTCGCTCACCTTCCTCGTATGACGAAAGGGAAAAACCCAAGAGCCCTCTGCGATGACGCTCGGCCGCTGTTGATTTAATTGGGTTTGGGTAAATTCGTTCTTCTGCAAATGCTCACCGGGACAAGCTGTCCCTCCTTGAGCTTGTGCAAATAAAATGAGGATGCAAACATGACTACAAACACTGTAAGTGTGTGCTTCATCCTGATATCAAGTTTCATTCTATAACTCAGTTTCAATTTTTGCAGTGTTTAATGGATGCTGTTGTGGGGTTTTTTTTCATCCCCAGGCTTTTTAAGCCACCAGCTTTGCTCCCGTTTTTTTGGCTCCCAAATTTGTATTATTATCATTGATTCCCAATTTATAGAGTTTCTTATAGAGGTTTTTGGGCAAAACTTGGTGCTGTTAAAATCAGTGACCACTTTCCCGCTGCCTTCAGTCAGGCTGGAATTTCACTCTCCCTGCTTTATCTTTCTCTGGTTGCTCCCAGCGTGAAAAGCTTTGGTTGGGAATTTACCAAAGCCAGAAAATCAGCCTGACTCTGGAAATTGTATTGTTTACTTTAAAGCACATTTTGTTTCCATTTTGCTATAAATATGGATGAAGTGAAAATCTGCTGTTGTGGAGGGCCTGTCACTCCAGCAGCAGTTCCAGCAGGATTTCTCACGTGGTTTCTCCAACCCATGGAAAATCATCCTGGGGATGGTGGGCACAGCCCTGGGAGACATCAGCACATCCCGTGAGTTCCTCTGCAAATCAGTGGGAGTTTAACATTGCTCTGATAGAAAAAAAATACGGAATAAAATCGCACTTCTTCCTGAGAGCAAGTGGAGTGTGTGTCCCACAGAGAGGGAAAACAGCAGCAAAAATTCAGAAAGATGACAGAAATTTGTGTTTTCAGCAAATCCCTTTAATTGCAGTGCACGTTCACATGAGATGTGTTTAGATATTGGGTCTGGAGTCAAAGCTTGGAGTGGATGGATTTATTTTAATTCATATTTAAATGAGAGCTCTGATAGGATGAGCAGAGAAATCAGACTGGTAGGGAAGAAAAACAGAAAATAAATGCAAGCTGTTCACACTCAGCTTCCTGGAAGGGTTTTGTAATATCTTAAGCTCTTGTTTATTCTAATTAAAATGCACCTGATCCTTGGATAAGCAGAACAAGCCAAGTCCTGCCCTCCCCAGCAGGACTGGCACGTGCAGAGCAGGGCCCTGCTTGGGGTCTGTACCCATGAAGGGTTGGAAGAGTCCTTGGAGAATCCTGGGAGAGGACTTTAATTCACTTTCTCACCTCCCCAGCCCCTCACTGCAACCTCTGCCCCTGAGAGCACTGAGGAAAGAGGTGACGTTTCAATCCTCACGTCCTGGATGCTCCCCGATAATTCCCAGGACATTCTTTTGGAATTTGGGGATCACCTTTTCCAGCCAAATCCCGCCCTGATGCCCAAGATCTGGGACTGAAGAGCACTCACGCCCTCCCTGTGCAACCTGCCCTAGGCTGGGGTATTGTATTCTGGTTTTCAAGGAAAACCTCGGTTTTATGATGGAAATTCCAAACACGTAAAGAACAGGGGATGTGTGAGAAGATTTGATCCTTTTCCACGCGTTTTCTCCTCGCTGCAGATGCAGGAACGCTGTGCTGAAAGGCACAAGCTCCAGGCTCTGCCGACATCTCTATGAAAAGTTGCTGTTTACAGATCTGTCAGAGATTTAGCTTTGATGATGTAACGTTGGCAAATGTCACATGGACCTTCCCTGACACTGTTTTTCTAACAAATGGCTCTTTTTCTCTGCCGTGACTTGGAAAAAAAGGAGTTTGAAAAGATTCTGAACCTTAAAACCGTTTGAGTTTTGTTCAGTGTCTACCAGATTCAGTTTGATAAAATATCTGACCTCCCACTCCGAAGTTATCTCCTGGATTTGCTATCCCAGTGCTCTCACTTACAGAAAAAACTCTCTTTTATTAAATATTGTGAAACCCTGACTAAAAGTAAAGTTAGGCAGGAACTCTCTGCTGTATTTATAGGATGGCTGAGGGTCTCAGGATGAGCAGGGATTTTTAGGAAGACCTGAGGTATCACAAATTGTGGTTCAGCAGGCAGAAAAATATTCTAAAGAAGGGAAAGACACCTCCAAATGGCAGAGGGAGGAATTCGGCTCTGGGGCTGGAAAAATCAGGTGAGTTTAAGGAAAAGGAATACAGAAGAAGCCAGGAGAGCAGGAAGGGAAAAAAACACCTAAAACTGTGAGCAGGAGGATTTCTCTTAGGGTTTAACATCTCTTCTTTTAGAGGAGGAGTCAGGGAAATGAGGAAGACACTCTGGATTTCCAGGAAGCGTCTCCAGCCCACAAAATACCTCCCACAGTTGCCCATCTGGTATCAATATTCCCTTCGTGTTTTAGGAGCTGCCTTGGGAGGTGCCACAACCCAGATGCTTCCAGCCGTGGCTGGGGAAGGCAGAGGGGTGGGACAGGTAAATTTTCGCTCCTACTTTGCCACCTCTCTGCTGGTGTCACCCCTGCCACCTCACCCTGCCCTGGGTCATGGATGGAAAATTATCCAAGGGCTTGGAGGGAGAAAGAAGAGAATCTGGGAAGGGAGGGAATGTCTAATTCATTAAAGATGCACGTCATTAATTAAGGGCACACGGGATGAGCATCCTGCAGAATTTTATGAGGTTGCCCGACTGAGCTCAGCAAAGGGGGACCAGGTTTGTGGTGGAAGAAAACTCTCCCCCACGGCAACAATTTCGTGGATTGCCCACAAAAGGCAACCCAAGGCCAAGAGAAATTCCTTGGTTTTGACCATCTGAGGCTGTAAATGAGCTGTCAACTTGCAAAAATGCATTAATTTAGCCCACAAAAATGTGCACTGAGCAATCAAGGAAGAGGAGGAAAACACCTCAGAGGTTGGTTTGGAGCACACCAAACCAGCTGGGTCTGGAAAGGCGGGATGTCACTGGTCCACCAGCAACCAGAGTTCCTCCTTTGGGGAAGCAAGTTTAAATCTGGGGGGGCCCAGGTAGAGATGCTGAGGTCTCCAAATTTCTGAGTTGTCAGAGAAGCTCATGAAGAACATGAGCTTGGTTCGTGAAGAACAAGGCTCAGATTTCTCTGCAGAGATCAGTGCAAGAGCTTGTCCATCCTTTTTTTCTTGCGTGTGGGGAAAAACATAATCCTCCAAAAAATTTCTAGGGGTTTTGCAGGATCTGGCCACCCCCAGCAAACTTGGCATGAAGCAGGAGGTGCTCCCTGCGTCCATCCTCTCCCTCTTTACCTGTGTGAGGGAAAATCTCATCAAACCCTCCCTGTCATTCCTCTCCCAAGCAGGAAGGGTTCCCTGGACATTGTCCAGAGCTGAACTCACTTGGCTCTGACATAAAAAAAAAACCCAGTCTGGGCTCCAATTTTATTTACCACTCAAGCTCACTCTCCTTAAAAAGCACATTACACTGGATTTCTGGCCAGTTATCCAGTATTTTTTTTAATTGCCATTATTTTCTCCAGCTCATCAGTCCTGGCAAACAGGAAATCCATTATTCACAGCAAAGCAACGGCGAGATGCAAACACGTCCCTGTCGCTGCTCCAGCTGCGTGTGGGGTGGAAAAGGAGTCATTGAGAGTCGTTCATAATTAGTCCTTTGCCCTGTAATGATCTTGATGACAAAAAATTGCCTTGAAAGAGTTTTTGTTGATGAGGATCTTGGTAATTTAAGTAGGATGGCGTAAATGAAGGGAGATTTAAAATTATAGGGTCGGGTTTATGAGTGATGTCTGAAAATACAAAGTGTCATAATTTCACCACCTAAAAATCGTAAAAATCCACTTTTTCCAGGCTTGGAGTGTCCAAAACCCATGAAAGGAAAAGCATTTGCTGCTGGGAAGTGATGCACACGTCTTTCCTCCCCTGTGTTGCAATAAGCTCATTCCTCTGGCACGGCACTGGCTGCTCCAGGGGCATCACACCTTCAAACGCACTTCAAATATCTGAAAGTTGAGTGTTTTCCTTCATTTCCCTGCTGCCCCCGAAGACAAGAGAAGAAAAAAAGAAAAAAAATCCTGGATAAATAAATTTGTGACAAATGCAGGCTGGCTCCATTGGAGGAGCCCAGCAGAGAGTGGATGGAGATCTGAGGAAGGAAGAGAACCCACTGGAATGGGGAATGTTCAAATCCAGCCTGTGACCCATCCCCGACCATCCCAGGGCACTGAGTGTCACTTGCAGGTGTTCCCTGAACATCTCCGGGAATGGGGACTTCATCACCTCCCTGGGAAGCCCATTCCAATGCTTAACAACCCTTTCCAAAAAGAAATTCTTCCTGAATCCATCAGAAAATTTATCTTGGGTGTTGCTACCCATCTCAAATTGGTGCTGGTGGGGAAAGGGAAATGGGGACAATAAGGGACAACTCTTCATGAAACTGTCCCACAAAATTCCACCACTGTGCTGGCTGCCTGCTGGGCAGGATTTTCCTTCAACTTTCTATGTTTCCAAAGGAGAGTTTCTGCATGTCTCCATGTCTTCCTGGTGCTCTAGGGAAGATGCTGGCATTAAAAGGAGGAAAACAATTCGCTTCCCTCCGCAAGTGGCCTTTCCATGGTGAGCTCATGCTCTTCCCAAAAGTGCGTGCTCACTGCTTCTGGGCCAAGGCCAAAGTCAGCCTCCCCTCTCCTTCTGGAGGTGGCAACAATGCACATGTGTGTCATTTCCTGATCCCAGTGGAAATCGCAGGATTTGATATTCACGGCCGATAAAAAAAAACCCAAACCCATTTGGAAAATCAACGCCCACTCCCCTCAAAAAAAAATTCCACCTTCCAGATTGCTTCACTTCTGGGTCAAGTGCCCCGGCACATCTTGCCCTGCCCGGCCAAGGCCGTGTGCTCCTCTCTGGTGACTCAGCCCCGCGTTGTCTTGCTGTTCCCCGTGGGAGGGGACGGAGCCGGCGCCGCGGCGGCTTGGAGATGTCTCGCCTTCCCCACCTCCCGCTCTCAGCACCTCGTGGGGGTCTCCAGGGAATTGTTCCGAGTGAGGCAACAAAGCTGGAACCCAAAGCAATCTCAAAGTTATCAAAATGCATCAAGACAGGGCTGTACGTCCCCAGCACAAAGAGGCGCATCTGCAAGAGCTGTCCTGCATCCAAGATTTCCCCAAGGATCTTTCCTCTTCAAATGTGCACTCCCTTGAGAGCAAATCTGCTTCAACAGGGCACAGTGTTTGGGATACTGAAAAGGAGGGGAAATCTCCATCTGGTTGTCCATTTCCCTGCTAGAATTTCTTTGGGAAAAGAGTTTTGCGTGCGGTTATTTTGGGGCACTGCGCTCTCCTGGAAACGCTCCACGCAGTAGGAGCCTGGAGAAGGAAAGCTTGAATCCCTTCCAGTCACTCTATCTTGTGTTGCTGCGTTTTGGCAAACCCCAGAACAAATGAGTGGCAGAGGCAGATAAACAAGCTTAAGGTAAACATTATCTGCATCTCTCCCCTGATTTATAACCTACGTGCATCGCTGAAAAATTGACTCGGGTTTACCGCAGCGCTTGAAGTAATGTTATTAAGAATGTAACTTCTTAGGAAAACTCAGCCTGTTTTTAGCCCAGACATGCAATTAGGGGAATTAGTAACACGATACGTCATCCCGAGGAACACACGGACCCAGTGGGCAGGAACCTCATGCAACCCTCTGGAAGGCAGGGCTGCTCCCAGCATATGTGAGTGCTCTTACAATCCTAATTCCCACCGAGGAATTTTGCTCTGAGCCAGCACAGGGCCTGCTCTGAGCACTCTGGGGATGAGGCCGTGGAGTGGCCTCCTTTTTCCATGAGAAAAAAGGAAAATAAAAGGGGCTTCAAAGCGTTCATGCAAAGCGAGGCGTGAGGAATCTGTAGCGGAAAGGAGGAGACCTCGTAATTCTTGTAATTCCCAGCTCATGTAGATGAGATCAGGGTCATCCCCTGGAGCAGATTTTTTGGGTGTTTAGGTGCGAGGATTGACAGGAAAGTCCAGAGTGAGTTTTGGACGGGACGTGGAGGCATATGGCAGCGCTGGGTTTGGAGAGCAGCACGGTGACTTCGGAATATTTCTGAAACATAAATCAAATCACACCTGAGCCCCCAAACTGCAGCAAACCTTGGCCCATCCTGCTCTTTTTTGACCTAAATGAAGAGGTAAAAGCTTGGGAAGACAGGGAGAAGAGAGCATTGACTCTCCTGCAGCTCCTGCCACCACCGTGCAGGGTCTTGGATCATCTCCCAAAACTGCTGCTCTGCAGCTCCTCCACACCACCCCACTGCCATCACTCTGGGACCATGGAAAATTACAGAAAAAAAAGGCCAAATCCCTCCATCCTTTCTTCCTTCCAAGAGTTCCAGAAACTCCAGCTGAATTTCACAAATTAAGGAGGCTTTTGGCTGGTTTGAGTAAGCCGGAATCCAAATTTTTGGTGGCTGAACCAATCCTTGAGACTTTGAGGTTTTGTATCACTGGCAACGATCTTTGCTTTTGGTTTTGTTTTGTTTCAGGGCTGTGGTGCTACTGGATGAGGAGCTGATCCTGTGTGGGCCTACGTGAGGACAGCTAAGAGGATTGGGGTCTTCCCAGTAATCACTGCAAGTAATAAAAAAATCCTGCAAAAATGCTGGAAAATGTGAAAAGGTCAATGACGCAGGGGAAAGGAGCAATCCAATGCTCTTGGGGTTGTTTTTTTTTCTTCCCTTAAGGAATAATGCATTATCTGGAAATCCCACTTTATAGCTTGGAATTTGTTTTTGTGTTGGTGTCTTTCAGGCACTGAATAAAGAGCGACCACAGAAATTGGACACCAAAGCAACAGCAGTGGGTGGCAAATTTCTCCCTCGCCACAAACATCCCTCCATCCTTGACAGTCCAGACTGGAAACGTTTTGTTGCTGTGCATCTCATCTTCAAGCAGGCTGAAAGAGAAATGATGGATTTGATGGGGTTTTGACCCCAAAATGTTGCTGAGTTCTCATCCCCTAAATGTCAGTGGGATCATTGCAGTGTGAAATACCCAGG
Organism: Oxylabes madagascariensis; assembly: GCA_013400675.1. Lineage (NCBI taxonomy): Eukaryota > Metazoa > Chordata > Aves > Passeriformes > Timaliidae > Oxylabes > Oxylabes madagascariensis. Next base: position 3,451 of record VYZR01099395.1, on the reverse strand, counting down.
GATGTTCTGGTCCACGGAGATGGTTGTGGTCCCTCTCTGTCAGCCAGATCTGGAAGCACTCTTGGTTCCCTTGTGTGGGATTCCTGCAGGGTTGGATTTTCCTGGCCAAAAATGGGTTTCTCATCTGCTGGACCTGCCTGAAGAAGGTGAAGTGCAAAGTCACTGCATTCTTTTTAAACTTCAAAATTTTGGCTGAAAACATCCCAGTCAGGGAAATGCTTCTCCACAGTGAGGATCCACATCCCCTCTCCCAAACACGGATTTGTACCTCCAGCCACGCACAGCTGAATTATTCACCACATTTATTTCTGCAGCTGAGCTCTTGCACCATAAACTCTGGCAGGGAAGACTCCTGCCTGGCATCCCCGCAACCCCCAGCGTGCTCCAGCCCTGATTTGTGTCAGGACTCTTGCAAGGCATAAAAACATCATCCAAACAGAGCCGCTTGGAGCTCTGCTGGCTCTGCTGCCTGCCCACAACCTCTCGTTTTTGACTTCCAGCCTCCTCTGTGACAGAAAGAATCTCCCACCGCCATTGCCTTCTGCACAACGTCAAGGCTTGTCCTTGGAAAAGCTGCTGCAGAATAAAAAAGCTACTGGAAGCACCAGTTTGTGACGGGAGCTGTGATCCAGCCCTGCTTCCATGAACTATGTGGAATTCCAGTGGATTTTGCTGCAAACGTTGGATATTGTGAACCTGATCCGAGACTAAAGTGAAGCAGCTCAGTGGGGGCTAAGTGTAGATGACTGAAGGGGAAATAACTTCCCAGAGCATCAGGCTGATGCTTAATTTGGGATTTTACTGGAGGTGGAGACATTTTATTTGACATTTGTCCGTTTCTCTTGATTCGAAAGAGCTCATTTTTCCTGACCTCTCTTTGTGGGTTTCATGTTGAGTTCAAAATTGAATCTGGGAGGTTAAAAATGTAACGGGGTATGTGCTGTCCTCATGCAGGCTCTCCTGCATCCCCTGGAATTCATGGTGAGAACACTTTTCAGCTTAAGAACAGTTCTCTGCAGTCATTTCTGCACGTAATTCCAAAGTGTGTTGGCCCAGCTCTGCAGCTGCTGGAATTCCTCTTCCTTAGAAAAACTTTGGATTTTCCCAGCTCTCAGGTGGTCCGCTTGTAGTTCTTTCTTTTTTTTTTTTGGATGACAGGCAGTTAAATCCGGCACAATAATTTACTTTTCCAGGTGAAATGACACCTTTGTGGCCCCCCAGCTGAGTGGGAAGCATGGTCTGCCCCTCAAGCATGAAAGATTTACCACTATAACATCCCTGGTTGTTTGAATAATCAGACTAAATCACAATACCAATAATAATTTTAAACATCACAATATCACAAAAAACTCCACAGATCTGTTTCTTAGCTCTGTGGAGCATGGAAAAGGCTGGAATTTTTTACACCAACCAATGGAACAACTTGATTTTGTTGTGTAAAATAGCCAGAAACTCTCCTTGGTCTGGTGTAAGTGCTGTGAATTGTCTTTAGGGAGGCATCTCCATCCAACAGAAAATATCGTTAAGTCAGGACTTTTTCAGAAAGTTTCATTTTTCCTGTTTCTCCTCCCATCTTGGATGAGGGCAGGACTGAGAGGTGAGCCCTGGGATGCTTGGGATGTGATGTCTCCATCTTCAAAGAGGCATTTTGGAAACAGCCCGGCCCTGTTGGCAGAGGGGTCTCTGCCCTTCGCCCTCCTCCCACTCTGCTGCCAGGAAAAGCCAGGGGAGCTTTGTGAAAGGTTCCAGCATCAACAATCTCACTCTGAGGGCTGACAGCTCCCACCAGGCAGAAGACAACCCCAATTACCCAAATTACCCAAATTACCCTTGCCAGCACTGCCCTGGGATGCTCTGCCTCTGCAGAGCAGGGACATCGTGGTCCCCACCCAACGTCCTTTGCCATCCATGGATTCCAGCATCCCATTTTGACAGAGGTGTGGAAGAGCTCTGTTCATTCCCCTGCCAGTCCAGCCCTTTTTGTTGTTGTTTTCCATGAGAACAGGATATGTTTATCTAGCTTTGATTTCTTCTTCTTTTTTTTTTTTTTTTAATTTTCTCTTTGTAGCTGAATGAACTGATTATTGCTTTCATCTGCTTCCCTCTGCAGGGTCAGCCGAAGCCCAAATAATCAGATGGGACGTGAGTGTGTGTATGGATTTGTAATTAATAGGTTGCATACTGAGAGATGTGGGGTCCCGAAAGAATGTGTAAAGAGAAAATGATCTAAAACTTGATCCTGATTTTGGTTCAACCTCAACGATTTCCTGCAGAGTAGAAGCGGTGAGATAATTTGGGGCAGATCAAACCAAACCCTGATTCTCTTCTGCTTCTCATGCCAAGTGTCATCCCCTTAAGATGTGCTTTCCTCCATCTGGTGATTTTGGCTTCTCAGTGTTCCCTGTAAGTCTTTGGACCTTTTGCTGAGATGTTTGTGAGATGACTCAGAGGAAAAAACAAAACAGGCAGGACCTTCATGGAGCCGAGCACAATGCTGGCAATAAATGGAGCTGGCTCCACCAAAGGAGGATGGATAATTCAGCAAACGATGCTTTACTTGAATTTTTTTATTATTTTTAAATTTCTTTTTTTTAGAGGAATCAGAACTGTTTTTCAGCAAAGCCCAAACTTTTCCAGGTTTTCACCAAAACAAACAGAAAGCAGGTGCGTGCTGAAGGAATTTTGGCTGGGAGAGCACAGAGAAGTGCACATGGGCTTTCCTGTCAGAGTTTACACTTAATGGGCTCGGGTTTGTTTCTGTCAGTGCAAGTTTTGCTGCTCCCTTCAAAGAGAGCAGGCACAGCTCTGGAGTCGTGGTATTCCTTAGGGAAGAGAGGGTGAGACGTGCAAAGGCGGTTTTCCGGTAGCCTGTGTATTTTAAGGCTTGTCACAATTCCATCCAAATCTGGATGCAAAATGGTGCTCAGCTTTTAGTCCATAAAATAGAGCTCTTACTCCATAAAACAGAGCTTTTACTCCATAAAAATAGAGCTTTCCCTTCATGTTTCTGGAGAGAACAGGAATCAAACGTGATCCCATTTTCCAGCAGTCCTCTGCCACCTTTTTTTTGGCAGTGGTTTGGGTTTGGCTTTGCTGGTCCAAGGCTGGGTTTTGCCGCGCTGGTGGAAGGTGGTGCTGCCTAAAGCCACGTGGGTTTTTCCATGGGTTGGAAACTTCCTCCTGGGAATGCCTCCCTTTGTAAAGACAGGAAAGAAAAAGGAATCTATTTCTTCCCTGTAAAGGACAAAGGAAGGAATTAACGGGAGGAATTCAGAGAAGAAGACAAAAGACAAAATTTCCTATCGTTTTCCACAGGAAAAAGACAAAAGGACAAATCTCCTATCATTTTCCACAGGAAAAAGACAAAATCTCCTACCATTTTCCACAGGAACCCAGCACATCTTTGTCACCACCATGACCACCTAAGCATGCAAACCTGGAACTAGAGGCC
>VYZR01099394.1:70642-109698 GCA_013400675.1 Oxylabes madagascariensis | reverse complement strand
CCATTCCATGATTCCATGAAATATTTCCTGTAGGTGCTAATTTAGAGCAAGGCTCCCAAGCCAGTGTGAGAATATCCCGATTCCAAAAATTCTTGTTCTGCCACCTGATAAAAAGTTTTGCATTTTGAATTTGGTCAATCTGCAACTCAAAACTTATTGTTTTGAATTTGCTGTTATTTTTATTAACTGTATCCCATTTTGCTTTTCATGACAAATCATATGCATTGACTTAACTGGGGAACATTTTAATTGAGCACTGCTGGATATTTTCCAATAAATTAACATTACATGTTTTTAACAGATGTCTGAAGTTGACATTGTTATGAGACATTGTAATTAATAGAAGTATTACTCAAATTAAAATCTCAGGGCTTCAGAAAAATTAAATTGTAGGTGACTGAGTGATGTTAACTCATTAATAGAGAGTGACTCTTGAATTCCCTCCACTGGGTTTTATTAGCCCAGTAAACACATTTTTCCAAGTAGCTGGAGAGGGAGTTGGACAAACGCTTTGGTATAAGGGTCTTATGAATCAAGACATGTTTTACCAATGATGTGAAGTTCTTTAACCTGCCATTGTCTTACTGATATAATCTGCTCAAAAGTACTTTTCTGGGATGTTGTAAAGTTTTAATATCATAGAATTGTAGAATCCTAGAATGGTTTGTGTTGGAAAGGACTTTGAAGATCGTCCAGTTCCAATCTCCATATATGTAATTAAAGATTTGAAACAACACAGCTCTGCTCTTTGTCTACAAATTCACGGCCAGCCATGAATTTAAAAGGGCTTTTCCCGCTTTGAACCATTCCCATTCATGTGTGTGAATGTCCAGCAAAAATTATCTTGAGTCTCATTTTGAGAAGCCATGGACATAAAAATCAATAACAACTCATCAGTGTTACGTGGCACAAGACCTAGCTGCTCTCAGGGTGAGCCCTCAAAAAGGGAGCAGTCTAAATCCGAAGTCACCCTTGGGAGGTTATTTATGTAAACATTAACCTGTAAAAGAAAATTGCAAGTAAACAATGTGATTAAAAGCAGTTGGGAGGGGATTTTTTAGGTCTGCGTTGTTTTACATTGCATTCTTCCCTAGAATTTGGCATTTCTGGTGCTGATTTCCAAGTGGGAAGATGTTGAACTGATCAGTGCCAGGAATTCACTGACCAGCAAAGATTGGACCCCAGCCCATGACTTGCCAACGTTTATAAAAGTTTATTTCTCCCATGAATCTTCAGGCCTTCCCTCAGGTGGTTCCTGCCCTTTTTAGATAGCTTTTTCCTCAAGAATTATGGGATGCAAACTCATATTCTATAACAGGAGAACAGAGTGTTCCTGGAGCTGCTTTGCCTCTCCCTGTGCTCCATCGTGGAATTCCTGCCCGGAGCTTTGTGCCGCTTCCCATTTTTCACGGTGTACACACCATGTTCCAGATGAGGATCCAGGGCATGTTTTATTCATGTGCTTTTCACCCCTTAGTTGGGACCATTAATAAAGCTGCTAAATAAACCCAGGCTTAACAATCCTACTCGCCACACCCCACTGGACATCTCCTCCCGCTCCCTTACGCTCTGCTTATCACCATCCTTTGTTTGGATCTCGTGGTTTTCCAGCCTGTCTGATGCCATTCTTACTCAAGCTGGTTAATATAAGGGTTTAAAGTGGGGTTTTGAGAGGTGTTGTCTGTAATTATGACGTAAATCCAGTTGTATTTTATCATTTTCATTCAGTTCCTATGCTAACAAGAGGCTCCATGAAAAGCAGGAATGGCAGAGATGGCCTGGATAGTTTGTGATAGGTGGATAACTCAATGCCAGGCTCTGCTTCAGCTTTAAGGCGCTTCTATTTTCTTTTCAATTTTATATTTCAGGAAGTTGTAGACTTCCCATCCCCGGCAGTGTCCAAGGCCAGGCTGGACAGGGCTTGGAGCAACCTGGGATAGTGGAAGGTGTCTGTATTTTTGTTATTTTCTTTTGTGTTACCCCATCCAACCTATTTGTTATATTATGACAGAACTCCATGAATTAGGTTTTTGGGAAATGAAATGATGTGACAGTCTCAAAAATATCACAAGAGTTGATTACTCTGTGTATCTCATATATCTGTCTATGTTATCTCTCTGATCTGGCAGCCCTTCTAGACAGGATTCTTACACAATCATAGATTCCTTTTGGTTGGTGTCATTATTTTCCTTTGCCATTGTTTCCTTTGCTATTTTGATCATGTATTTTGCTGTTAAGGTTTGTTCTGGTTCATAACCCATAATCTCTGTTGGTGCCGAGGCAATATTTTAATAAATATTTGTGTACGCACAGGTACATCTAATCCTTCCCCTGAACAAATTCTGAATCTCTGTGATATTACTGCAGGGTTATAGGTGGAATTCATCCAAGTTTGTCACTACTTTCCTTATAATCAGTGCTCAGAAAGTGACATTTTTAAGTATGATTGGTTTTATCCTGAAGAAGACAGTGTGTCGAATGAATCACTACACAAGTGTCTCATTCTTTCCAGAGTACAGGAGGATCCAAGGCTGAATACTCAGATGTAGATATCCAGTGTGGAAGATGAAAGCCAAGTGCAAGGGTCCAAGTTTAAGAATATTTAATTTAGCCTTAATTTTTGTACCCCAAACCTCCAAAATTCAACAGCTACAGAGTCAGACAACAGACCAAGCAGAATGTGTGGTCGCAATCATGCTGTGATGGGTCACCTTTATCTGGGCCTCATAGACTCTGTGTGTGGGAAAGTCACATAATCTCACAATCCCAGAATTGTTTGGGTTGGAAATGCCCTCAGAGATCACTGAGTCCAACCATTCCTGCCTGCCAAGGCTGTCACTGACCCATGTCCCCAAGTGCCACATCCACATGGCTTTTAAGTCTCTCCAGGGATGGGGACTCCACCACTGCCCTGGGCAGCTGTGCCAGGGCTGGGCAGCTCTTTCCAGGAAGGAATTGTTCCCAATATCCAAACTAAATCTCTCCTGGCACAATTTGAGGCTGTTCCCTCTCATCCTGTCCCTGTTCCCTGTGAGCAGAGCCCGACACCCCCCTGGCTGTCCCCTCCTGTCAGGGAGTTGTGCAAAGCCAGAAGGTTCCCCCTGAGCCTCCTTTTCCCCAGGCTGAGCCCCTTTCCCAGCTCCCTCAGCTGCTCCATGGTTTGTGACCTTGTCTTCTTGTCAGCAGTAAGTGTTACTGTACTTTCCTGGATACTTTTCTTTATTCATACCCCAAATATATCCCTGATCCTCATATTTTCCTCCCACCCCCCGGCTTCTCTGTCCCAGCTGCCACGAATCCACTCCCCCACTCCCAGTATATACCTCTACCCCAGGGGATTGCAGATTTCACAATCCCTATTTCTCCTCCTCTGCACCTCCGCCACCCTCTTTTAAGAAATGTATTCACTTTAATTCCAAAACCTCATTTTCCTGTCACTCCTGGTCCATTTCCTGGAATGAACTGCAGAACAAACCCAGTGTGTGATCTCTGGCCTTTGTTCATTAAGCAGCACCTCGGTTTTTTGAGGAGCCTGTGTGTTTTGGAGGCTGAGCTGACACTCTGTGCTAGGACACATCACATTCCGTGCCATCAGTCAGTTCCTGTGTCCCAATCTGTTTGATGGCCTGGATGCAGAGAGCACAGCGTGTCACCTTGTGGGACATCATCTCCAGAATACATTTCCAAACTGGTTTCAGCTGCCACTCTTCCTTTCCTGAGCTGTTTTGATAAAAAAACGTACATATTTTTCAACAGCATTTGTGATTATTACATTCCCATTGAGTGATACCAGCACTTTGTTAATAATAGCTAGGATCCCTCATGTGAGGACAGCACCACAATACTACAAAGAGTTTGTGGGTCAAATAACTCAAATAATTAAAAATTCAAATTGTTAAGTTACTGTGACATAGCCACCTCTCCTTTTAATTGGCCATGAGCTGACAGCTGATCTCTCCTAATGGAAGATGGAACTGGAGAAGTGAGAGGTGAAAGAAACGCAGTAGATGCTGTTCACCATCTCTTTGCCAGTGCTGAGGATCCAAATTACTCATCAGAGGTGGAGACATAAATGACCAGGACTGGGGATCGATGTCTCTGTGCTGAAAATATCCTTTGGGAGACAAAGGGATGTGAACTGTAACACTTGAGAGTTCATCTGAGATGACAGGAGGTTTTCTTATTGCACAGAAGCTTTTAGAACTGACAGTTCTGCTTGTTGAACTAGACCTGAAAAGAAAGAAGAGCTTCTGTTTCATCACCAGCTAGGAAGGATTTATGGATGAAATTCTGCCATAAATTAAAATCTCATCCCACGCAAGGAGAGGAGCCCTCTCCCTTGTGTGCCTCTCTTTAGTCCTTCAAGAGCCCCAGTGAATCTCTGATTTCCTGCTTTTTTCCATTGAGTAATTTTTGAAATCCCAGAGTTTTGAAATCTGAATTCCACCTTCGGGAACAAGGAAAAATGGGGGATCTTAGTCTGGGTTGGAAAAAAGGGCATTTAGCAGGTGATTCCTGTTCCTTCAGAAGCACTTCCTACAATCTTCTCTTCAACAGCCAAACTTTCCCTCTGTCCTTTCCAGACCATTGTGAAACCACCTCAAAAGCATTTTCTGGTGTCCAGGAGAACTTGGGAAAGGGGATGGATATAAAGAAAGTGAATGATTTCACTCTGTTTGAATAAGTGAGGATTTGGAACAATCCCATCCTTGTACAATTTACCAAATAATAATTTTTGGCATAATTTGGTACATGAGATGTGTGTGACTCCTCTTGGCACACAAATCAGGTACCTTTTTAGAGAACTAAACCCTTTCTTTAGGGAAATATCTCTTGGGTTATGAAACAGTGAAAAAACAAATAAACATCCTTAGGTTTAAAAAATCAGGCTTAAAGGTATTTAGACCTATAAATTAATGATCTGTTTTACAGAAGTACTGACCAGTTGTGGCTTTCACAAAAAGTGAACAGGTATTCTGGAGCCCAGAAGTTCCTAGAATCAGTGCATTTACTCAAGCACAAGCACAAACCAAGGTCAGATCCCTGTTTTCTAAAGCAGGTGAATGAAATATAATTAAGTTACATTATGCCTTATATTCCACTTTTGGAAATAATAACCTGTGAGATCCTTTTATAACTGCCTAAAAAAGTTCCTATATTCCCTGGTCTGTTTTTTCTCCCAGATTCCCAATCTCTCAGTAGCCAAAATCCTCCACCACACGTGGTGGTGTGATGGAAAAGGTAAGAAAAGCATAAGAAAAGGCAAAAAAGAAAGGGGAAATGAGTCCTTCGAGTAGCAGCTGATTTGTTTTGGGATGTTCCCATCCCTGCTTTTCCCTTTTCCTCCTCCTCTCCCCCATCCCCATCATGGCTATGCTTTAGGAGATGGAGGAGGCTCATGGTTAATCAGCTCTTTTCAATTCAATTCCTGGCTGTACTTAACATGGAAAATTAACAGTCCTTGCGTATAAATATGACCCCTTACTCCTGGATTAATTTGATTATGCAAGAATCTCCGTTTTCATTTAAAAATAATAACTTTCTGGCTGCTCTAATAAAACAAGTTTGGATATGTAATCTAAATATTCCCTAATGGCTTAAAAAAAATCAAAAGACAAATATGAAGAACATATGAATCTCTTGTTAATAGAATTTAAATGTTCTCAAATCTTTGCTGTGATTGCTAGAGATTGAATATTTTGAGACCAGAAAATTCCTGCTTTTCATTCGCTGCTGGATCAGCATCCTCTGAAAGCCAAACCTTTTTTAAGCATCTTCATTTGGGTCCACAAAAAGAGAAGTGATGTTCATTAAATGACTGGGGGTATCTTAACCCTGAGTTCTTTAAATTTCCCTGGGCTTGTAAATCTTGTTGGACCCTAAATCAGGCTAGTTTGAAAGGAAATATTTTTTACAGAACTTTCGCATTGGAACATATTTCATTGCTAAATTCATCTATTACGAGTGTGATACCATCAACCCATGGAACTGGGAGGATAAATGAAATGTATCCTAACAAATTAAAATGTGCCAGGGAACAGGTCTGGGCATTGGAACTCGATTGTCCAAGCTGATAAATTGCTGGGATAGGATCAAACACGATTTCAGCTGGGCTAATTAACTCTTGGATAGTCTGTAGATAAGACTTGTCTGTTTGAGTGGTTTTACTGGTAGAGACTCACGGTGAGGGCAGCAAGCAGGGAGATGGTTCTGCTCAGCCTCGTGAGACCCCACCTGCAGAGTGGCCTCCAGCCCTGGGCTCCAACAGCAGAAGGACACGGAGGTGCTGGAACAAGTCCAGAAAATGCCATGGAGATGTTCCAAGGGCTGGAGCCCCTCTGCTCTGGAGCCAGGCTGGGAGAGCTGGGGGTGTTCACCTGGAGAAGAGAAGGATCCAGGGAGAGCTCAGAGCCCCTTCCAGGGCCTAAAGGGGCTCCAGGAGAGCTGGAGAGGGACTTGGGACCAGGGATGGAGGATCAGGATGTGAGCCAGTGGCTTCCCTCTGCCAGTGGGTAGATTAAGATGGGCTATTGGGAAGGAATTTTTCCCTGTGAGGGTGGTGAGGCCCTGGCACAGGGTGCCCAGAGAAGCTGTGGATGCCTCTGAAACCCTGGAAGCGTCCAAGGCCAGGTTGTACAGGTTTGGATCAACCTGGGACAGTGGAAGGTGTCCCTGCCCATGGCAGGGGGTTGGATTTTTTAGATGGTTAGATGGTCTTTAGGTTCCTTCCCAAACCATTCCATGATTCTGTGATAATCCATGTGTGGACTGAACGTCACCTCCAGTCACTGACACTTTAGCCAAGGGCTGTTGTAGGACCACGTTAGAAACTCTGCAGTAATAGGAGCAAAAACTGAGTAATGCCTAAGAAATACTGAGTTTAGCAACTTTTGATTATCTTTCCATGTAGTTTGGGTCTTTGAAGGATTATTTCTGTTAAAATCCAGAGAATCTAAGGAGTGCAAGGCAGGCACTGCACCTGTCTGAAGCAGACTTTGCCTGAAGCTGAAGTTGAATGTCAAGTCCTCCAGGATCTGTGTTGCTTTCAGCTCCTACTGGTTCTGTTCAGCAGGGAGCGAAGTGTGTCACAGGAATCTCTCAGGCTTAGTTTGGAAAATTTAGGGTTTTGGCAGTTGATGATGGAGCAGTGTTTGGAAGTTTTGAGAGGTTGTTGTTCATGAATTCATGTTCGTGAAAATTCTGACTGCGTGAATATCAATAAAATAAGAATCTATTCCTTTAACTTTATTTGGGAACCTTGAGGATCAAGGAGATTAAAAAAAAAAATGATATAGAGACATCTCTGGATGTGTTCTAAGCCAGCTTGGATAGGGCTTGGAGCAGCCTGGGATAGTGGAAGGTGTCCCTGCCATGGCAAGGGGTGGGACTGGATGAACTTTAAGGTCCCTTCCAACCCAAACCATTCTGGGATTTGATGATCCATATCATTCTAATTCAGCTTTTCATTAATGGATTAACTCCATAAACTGGCAGTATTTGGGTGGAATGTGCTGTTTTCAGCCCCAGGAAGCTGAAATGAGCTCTCAGCCAGTCCTCACTGGAAATCTCTCCATGGCTCGGTAACACCAGGTTTTATCCTACTTACTGCAATCCTTTGTCTCTGGAATGACAATGAGCTTGGAATAGTCTTTATTCTTTCTGTTGGCAAGCTACAGGGATAGTCCTATTTTTTTTCTAATTCTGTGAGGCCAAAGTATTCCTGATTTTCTGGAGTCAGTCAATCCAGTTTGTAGGTGAGCATTAAAATATTTTCACTTGGAAAACTGTTCAGTAAAAAGCCCTAAACTGGAGCATTCTTTAGTTCTCCTTGGGGAAAGTTGTTGTTACTTATACATTGCCATTTAGGTGTTGTTATTCTTCCTAAGATTGAATGTGTATTTTATTGACGTCCTTTTAAATTTGAGGTTTTTTTGGTTTATTCTTTTACTATTTAATGCATCTGTACAGGAAATACTGGAAAAAATAGTGATTTAAAGTATGAATGACAAGAAAATGAATCATTTTATCTGGCTGAGATCTTTGAAATTAAAGTGTGAAGACATTGGGAGACAACTTGAGAACTCTGAAAATATTACTTTCATTCAAGCCCGTCTCACCTCTGAAAGTTTAATTTTAATTTTAATATATTGAAAGCCTGGCCATTTGAAATGATAACTGCTTCATACATCATGGATGTCACTCACTCTGTAAATGAAGGCAGCTATCAGGGCGAGGGCAGGGTTAGTTTATTTGATCTTACAAGATGTTCCATAATTTTTCTGACTGTTCACTCCTCTCCTGTGGCTGTAGATCATGTTGGGAATACCAGCTACAGCTAACGAGGTTGAAATCTTGGTCATGTTACTCCCACTCTGGAGCTTCCCAGCAATTTTCTTCCCAAAGCCCCTCTCTTGAGGCACAGGACATTCAATTTTCCTAAATGCCACCAATTGACTTGTGGCACCTCTTGCTCCACTTGCAGATAACCCTGATTTTCCCTTCTCACCGACTGTTGGTAAATGTTGGATGCCAGCTGGGATTAGGAATGTGCCTCCCTGCTAATGAGAAATATTCTTTCCAGAGAATTCACAAGTGAGCCCACATCCCTTATCTGACCTGGTTTATTCCTCAGTAGCATCAGGACTAAAGGAATTAAAATAATGCATGCACTGAGAAAACATCTTGATTTTCTCCCTGGGAAATGTTTTGTTAACAGAAAGTTGTATTTTGAATTCAGTCAGTTTAATTTCTTGCCGCCACTGCTTAAAATGTGCCTTAGTAGCAAAAAATGAATGTGGGGATGGCAGTGCAAAGGTTTTGCACTACAAGAGGGCAGGGATAGATGAGATACTGGGAAGGAATTTTTCCCTGTGAGGGTGGGGAGGCCCTGGCAGAGGTTTCCCAGAGAAGCTGTGGCTGCCTCTAGACCCCTGGAAGTGTCCAAGGCCAGGCTGGACAGGGCTTGGAGCAACCTGGGACAGGTGGAAGCTGCCCCTGGCCATGGGAATTGTTCAGGTTTCAGTGGATCCATCAGAAATAAACAAATGATTTTATGCAAAGCAAATACTCTATCNGCCAGGCTGGACAGGGCTTGGAGCAACCTGGGATAGTGGAAGGTGTCCTTGGCCATGGGAATTGTTCAGGTTTCAGTGGGTCCATGAGAAATAAACAAATGATTTTATGCAAAGCAAATACTCTATCACATTTTAACTTTTTTTTTTTTTTCCCCCTTCTAGATAAACATCATGTCAATGGGAACAGAATGGTTGAACCTTTCCCAGAGGGAACACAGATGGCTCTGTTTGGTAAGGCATCAGTTTGAAAATAAAAGCTCAAAGCTCTGTGGTGCTTCTGCATTCCAAATTTCTTAATTTCAGCCTGACTCCTTTGAGTTTCAGAATCTGAGCTGCTCCTGCCATTTTCCAATCCCTGACACCAGCTAAAGCCACTGGGCATTTTGGGACATGTCCTTTATATGTCATTTCCATATAAAGAAATACACTAAAAATGTTTTTTTCTTAGTTATACAAACAGAAAATGTAAATCTGGTATTTTGTTCCATAAAAATTCCAAAATAATAGCTTTTTTGTGTATGATAACTTGTCTAAGATAATTTATTAGTTTCAACAAAATTCTGAAGATGATCCATGATTCTCCACACTTGAAACCGTGCAAGGAACTCCAGGTGTTTGGGGTCTCCTGGACTTGGAGGGTTGTTACCATTTACATGCCCCAAACCAAACCTGCTGGTTTCTACCTGACCTTGTGAATAGTCCTGTGGAATTCCTGTTGGGAGCCATCAGAGCTGGAAAAGTGGCCAGCTGGAAAAGAGAAGAAGTTTCATTTCTCTGAATCTGTCTCTTTTCTATGAAAATGTCATTCTTTGAGCCCATTTTGAAGACTTCGAAAAGTGTTTCTCCAGTGAAATTAATTACTTCTGAAAGTAATTAACATCCTAAAATGGATCACAAAAAATATCACCCTTTTCTAACCAAGATCTGGACTTTTCCCAAATCTGGGAATTGTCAGGGCTCTCGTTTTTGGGATGTGCTGATGTTAATCTTTAAGGCAAGCCTTTGGGATTTACTGGGAAGAAAAAAATGGATTTCTATGGCAATTATTATTAAAATTTATTGCTACAGAGAATGAAAAATTTCCTCATGCTGTTTTGATACAACTGAGTTGTTTACAAGGGATGTGTTTCTCTATTAGCATGTGCAGGATGGTCCAAAGTGCCTTAGGAAATGTATCATATTCTATTGAATGTTTCTCTCTCTGTGATGCTGAAGTAAATATTAAATCCTTGATACACATTAATTTAATACTCCAAAAATGATCTTTTCAATTGATGATGGCAAAAAATCTTGGTGAGTGCCGTCTTTCCTGTGGACTTCATGTTGATGCAGTTTCATGGTTGAAGAGGAGAAATGGTTTGTGGGTGTCACCCTTCAGTTTCCAACATGATTTATTCAACTTCTCTTCAGAGTTCCTCCAGTCCAGTGTTGCTTTTCTGTCAGTGTCTCCTTCTCTGTGGATTTTGGGAACATAAAAAAATTCTTGGAGTGGTGGAATGACTGATTGTTTTACAATTTTCTTTTGGAGAAAATGGAAAATTATTTTTAACCTTTTAAGCTCCAAGGCTGAGATGGATTTAGAGATTCTTCTTTGAATTTCTTACAGCAGGAAAGGTCAGAGGGTTCTGGTACAGTCTGATATTGACGCAGTCTGTGCTGTTTAAATACTTTTTTTTCTTAAAAAGATGCTCCTTTTGGTTTTTTTTTAAATTATTATTTTCTGTGTCATGATCAGATCAGATTTCCAGTGTTTGTGATGGGTGTTGGTTCTATCATTGTACAAAATTTATAAAAATTCAGAGAAAGCAACAGAATTTAATTGTAAAAGTGCAAAATCTTATTAAATAGTACACTTTGAAGCATTGCTGAGGAACTCTGTAACATTCTATCAAGCCTGGAAACTTCCAATCTTTTTCAATTGCCCTAGATTTTCCACAAGGCTGCGATTGCAAGTGTTGGGCTTAAGTGGTGAAAGCTCAGGCTGGTGCCATCTGTGCTGTGAAGGAACAGAAAACCTGCACATCCTGATTTTTGCTATTAGACCTGCACTGGAATAGTGCACAAATATGACTCTGGTGAGAATCCCTGGCATTTGTTGGCGTTGGCATCCCAGTCTGATGGGTGGGATGGGAAAAGGGAGCTGCGGTTCATTTTCCTCCCTCCAGCCTGTGTGAATGGGAATAAAAGGCCACTTTGGGTGGGGCTTGGAGCAACCTAGAGTAGTGGGAAGGTGTCCCTGCCCATGGAACTGGATGAGCTTTAAGGTCCCTTCCAAACTAAACCATTCCATGATTCTCTGACTCTGAAACAAGAAGAAACACTGGAAGAAGAAAACTATCAGTTAGGAATTCCTCTCCCAGGGTTATTACTCATCCTATCCACGTGTGATCCTGTTAACAGCAAGTTTTTTGTATTTTGGGACTCTGTATGCTCAGGAGAGAGCCTGAGCCAGTTGGATTTCTGACTCCACCTCACTAACACAGGATTTTCACAGCCCTCTTCCAGAAAGATCCTTTAATCCTTTACTTGGGATTCACAGGGACGAGTCTGGAAGAGCAGTAGTTATTTAGAAGAGATCCTCCTTCCTGCCTGGAGAGGGTGTGGATTCTCCCTCACTGGGGTTATTCCAGACCCATCTGGACACAATCCTGTGCCCTGTGCTCTGGGATGACCCTGCTGGAGCAGGGAGTTGGACCAGATGACCCCACTGTGCTCCCTTCCAACCTGACCCATCCTGTGATTGCTTAAAAAGATCTGCAAAATCCAAAGTTTGCCTGTGTAGAGACAGCCAATTTGCAGTGATTTTCCTCCTGCTTGGATAGTTTTAGATGCACCAATAAAGCAGCAGAATAAAATAGAATGCAGGGTTGTAAACTCTGAGCCTTCCACCTGCTGCAAAACACGGTTGGATTTCATTCCACGGCTCCCTCTCCTGCAAAAACTCCTCAAGATGCTCTTCGTAGTGGTGCATTATTTACCTGATGGTGTGACTTCTTGTTTGGATCAAGGGACAGGGTGAATGTACTCGGGGCATTGTTCCTGCAGCTTTCCCATCTATAGGAGAACCTCACAGATTTCAAATGATGATTTAAATGATCTTGAGACTCTCCTGTTGCCTGTTCAGCATCACTCAGCTGCTGGAGGTGCACCTATTGTTCATTAGGATGAAGAAATGTGTCCTTGTTACTGCAGTGGGGAAAAAAGCCACATTTTGAGAGTCAGGGGGATTCTTCAGTGGAAATCTTTTTAATGCTCCCCATCCTGTGAGCTTGTAATCCAGCTCCCAGCTAAGATTAAAGCACTAAGGGAACACGATGGGCACAGGCACAGCCTCACTGGAGACACTGGAATGCTGTGTCAAAATTTCCCTGAAGTCTATTCCCAAACTCTGTGACTGCTGCCCAGAGAAGTTTTGGACTCCCCATCCCTGGAGGTATTCAAGACCAGTCTGGATGGGGCTTGGAGGTACCTGGGATAGTGGCAGTGCTTGGGAATGGGTGGTTTTCAAAGTCCCTTCCAACTCAAACCATTCTGGGGTTCTGTGTTTCCATGGAACAAGTGAAACTTGATGTTACATGTTTGTGTTATGAATGATAAAGTAGAAGCCCTTCAATAAATGCCTGTCCAGAAAATTTTCTTGGAAGGTTTATGGCCATGGGTATATTCAGTTAAAAGTACTTTTCTTAAGAGACTAATTTTGACCCCAAACCTAATCAAAACTTAAAACCTGGATATATGTAAGGGGAGTTGATAATATTTTGAAAACAAGCAGTCAAGGGTCTAAATTCAACTCATTTACCAGGGATAAAAAACCCCCAAATGCCTGAAAGCTGCAGAACATTGATGACTTCAAGAAATTAGTATTTTTTCCTCAGCACCATTTTAACTCTTGCGTATTTTAAACACATTTAAATGCAGTTCTGCATTATAACATCATGGAAAGATTTGGGCTGGAAGGGACCTTAAAGATCACCTCGTTGCAACCCCCTGCTATGGGCAGGCAAATTATGCTCAGAAATGTTTCTGATCAGGTTTCTGTTGAATTTTAAGCACTCCTTTTCCTTATCAACTGCTGCTGGTGCAAGACTCCAGTTTATCCCAGAGCACCTCCATATTCCCTGAGAGTTCTGTGTCACCTGATTTCTCCAAGAGGAAGAAGCATCGTGCATATGGTGTGTGCATAGAAGGGCTCTTATTTACCTTCAGTGAAATCTGGCAATAGTTCAGATTTGTAATTACAACACTTTTAAAATGTAGGAGCACACTGAGCTGTATTTGCTTGACATAGACTGGCTTGTAATGGGATAATTGGTTTCTTGATGTAAACAAAGTGCAGACAGAAATAGGATGTTAAGGAACTGATAAGGTCTAATTATGGATATTTCAGAGCTGGCAGATGGATCCAGGCCTGGTCACCTTCTGCTCTGCTCTTATTAGACAGCAGCACATTCCTGTCATTCCATGGAGCTGTGTTATTATTGTGTTTTGCCTGGGTTATTTTGTCCTGTCACAACTGCATTCCCACCGCTTCCAGAGGTTATTTCAAAATTAAACCAAGATCTACCAAGATTGTCCAGAGAGGTCTCTCAGCCTTTTCCTGAGGCCTCTTCAGCTGCTGGTGCAGCACGTGGGTCTGGGGCCCTTGGAACTCTGAGCTCCTCCAACACACCCTGCTCTTGGGGGCTTCAACTCCTTCCCGTAAAGGTTGGACGGGGCTTGGAGCAATCTGGAATAGTGGAAGGTGTCCCTGCCCATGACGGGGGGTGGAACAGGATGAGCTTTAATGTCCATCCAACCCAAACCATTCTGTTTCTGTGGACAAAGGCTTTTCTAGGGCAACTTCTCAACTGACAGAAAATTATTTTTCCCTCGGAAGTGGGATGATGGGTTCAAGAACGGATAAATCCATACGGAGTTTCTTTTCGTCCCCCCTGGAACAGCTGCTGGTGGCTGTGTCAGAGGAGAGCCATTGTTAGGAAGTCTTTTGGTCCAGCTGAGTTTTCAATAACTATTTTTCACCAGGAAAAGAAAATCACAGGGAACAAAGTTTGGCCCCCAAGAGAAACTCCTTTTTTTTTTTTTTTGACAGTAAAAATAGAACAAGCAATTTTTATCAAAGAAAAAGAAGAAAACTTAATGCTGCACATCAGAAGATGTTTTATCTGTATCTGAAGGAAATGTAAGTCTTGATGATGTTGAAACAGGCGTGTCTGCTCTGACCCAAATGGAGGAGAAACATCCACAGCAATATCATCGCATGGTGCAAGGATCATGTTGTGGAAGAATTGGGAGCCAGAGGGAATGTACTGCAGAAAGGGTTTATGTCTCTTGTGTTAATTCTCTTTCAGCATGTGGAAAAGAGAGGGAAGTGTATTAATTGGCTGGCTTTGCTGAGTTCTGAGGCATTAATGCTGTCTTGTTTTCACATAGTGATGGAAAAATGGACACAGCATTTCTGCAGTTCTGGAATGAGAGAGAAAGCCTGGGAAGTCAGAGCATAACAAAAGGGAACGGCCTAAAGCGAGGCTGCTCTGTCCCTAAACCAAATCATATTCCCATTTTTACCTTTGCAGTGTGTTTGTTAAAGAAATCTACCCTTAGTTCCCACTTTCCTTTTTCCTCTCTTCCAGACACTGATTTTGTGTTTTGATTGCCTCTTCCAGAGGACCGAAACAGCCCAGTTCCCAACCCCTGCTATGTGGTCCTGGTTCATCATTATTGCAGCCACTGCCTAAACATGGAATCATGGAATGGTTTGGGTGGGAAGGGACCTTAGAGCTCACCCAGTCCCACCCCCTGCCAACCCAAACTATTCTGGAATTCTGTGATTCTATTCCAGTTGAGCCTTCCACATGGGACACCATCCACTGTCCCAGGTTGCTCCAAGCCCCATCCAACCTTGCCCTGGACACTTCCAGGGATCCAGGAACAGCCACAGCTTCTCTGGGCATCCTGTGCCAGGGCCTCACCACCCTCCCAGGGAACAATTCCTTCCCAATATCCCATCTATCCTTGCCCTCTGGCAGTGGGAAGCCATTCCCTGTGTCCTGTCCCTCCATCCCTTGTCCCAAGTCCCTCTCCAGCTCTCCTGGAGCCCCTTTAGGCACTGGAAGGGGCTCTGAGGTCTCCCTGGAGCCTTCTCTTCTCCAGGTGAACACCCTCAGCTCTCCCAGCCTGGCTCCAGAGCAGAGAGGCTCCAGCCCTGGGAGCAGCTCCGTGGCCTCCTCTGGTCTCTCTCCAGCAGCTCCTCATCCTCCTGATATTGGAGCCCAGGGTTGGAGGCAGCTCTGCAGGTGAGATCTCACCTGAGAGGGGCAGAATCCCCCCCTCCCCTGCTGCCCACGCTGGGGGATCGGCCCAGGACATGATGGGGTTCTCTGCTCTAAGTACTCATGGTCAGGGTGTGTCCAGCTTTTCCTTCATCACCATCCCCAAATCCTTCTCCTCAGATCGTCTTCTTCCTCCCAATCTTACCTGAAGTGAGATGCCCCGGTTTGCTTGTCAAACCTCCAGGGGTTTTTTTTTAAGTCACTGCCAGGGAGTGTTCTCTGTTTAGATTTTAAAACCTAAGCAAAAGAGTCCTGAACTGAAAATTTACCCCTAAACCTGTTGTAAAATAAGGCAATAAACACAGAAAAAACTCCGTAACTCTGGGACCTTTTGAAATGAATTTTTTTTAAAGAATAAACGCTTAGTTTCTCTTATCCTATGGAATATCCTGGGCATTGTGCTTTAAATGCTGCTGCTGTGATTTGATGGAATTGTGCATCAGCTTTGTGGGAATATAAATGGGCAGGGCACTGGGCACGGAGACCCTGATAAAAACAAAATGCTACAGTTCTGCTTGGTCCTCACCAAGGACATTTCCTGACATTTATAAACACTAATAAGGGACAATAAAATATCCCTAACACAAAGTGAAAGCTGTCCTTGATGAGCACAACCCTTCAGAACATCCTTTGCTTTCAAAGGAGCCACATCTCTTTTTTCTTCAGAAAACAAAAGTAATGTGGCCTTCAAACACAATCTCTGTGCTTCTCCATCAGGGAGTTTTTAATGTTAATTTAGGTTTCTTGAGATAATGAAGAATTCAGCTTTGTGTGGATTTCTGCTTAGAGTGGCTATTGCACATTAGGGAAGATCTGGGGGTTTTTAAAAGTCAGACTGCAGCTTTTAAATCAGCATCATTCACCTTAAAACAACCTTTTCATTATGTTTTGGGGGTATCGCCACAGAAAGGAGTAGAAGAGACACAGTTAATTTCCATGACTTCTGGGATAGGGCTCAGAGATCTCCAACAGCAAGAATTGTCTTGAAGATCATTATTTTTCTATTTATCTATATATTAATTTTAAAAATTTTGTAATATTTTATTTATTTATGGGGTTTTATTGTTTTATTTTATTAATTTATTGTTTTATTTTCCATGCAAAAAAGGCAGCACGAGCACCCTGAGCAATTGCAAAAGCATTGCAGAGAAGTAATTCCTTGCCTGTGATAAATAGGAGTATATCAATGAGCAGGAGGAACATATGCTTGGCATCATTCTGAGTTGGTTTAAGTTGGAAATAGAAGTAAATTATCCTGTTAATGACTGGAGGCTGCCCTGATCAGATTGATGCTGCTTTGCAGGAGATATATTTGTGTGTGTGTTTGTTTATGTGCTGGGATGGGCACATTTACCATCAGATTTATCCTTGGATTCCTGCTAGTAAAGCACAGAGAGTGGCGACATGGAATAAAACACACGGAGTGCTGGTGATTTATTCTGTTCAGCCATGAAAAAAATATGTAAGAGGGTTTTTGGAGGGGGAAAATGGTGCTGTTTTGATCATTTTAGATATACTGTGACATCCAAAAAGTGTTGTCAGCGGATCCTAATGGATTTATCTTCACAAGGCTGCTGGCACAGCCTGGAAATTTCAGATCTGGGCGTGTGAGACTGAGCAAAGAGGGTCCTATATTAAAAAATATAGATTACTTACTATCGGGTTATTTAGTTTGGGAGAATTTAGAGTGATTTTCCTGATTTTCAGGAGTTTTTCTCACCTGATGAAGTTGTTGAAAAAATGTATCATTAGATAACTTTGCTCCAGATCAAAGATACAAAAATCTTCACCAGCTTTTAAAATACTGGCTCAGAAATACTCCTGAAACGTGGAAGGCTCCATTGGAACTGGATCTCCAGTGACTATCATGGGAGCTTGGGCACCTTTTGTCAAATGTGAACACAAATTGTGGAGATTTAAGTGTGGTTGTTCCAAGTTTGCATGAGTTGGATGGGAAGAATTGCTCCTAGAATTGCGTTGAGAATCCTTTATGTCCCAGTATATATTTATATAAAAATATTTATATTAATAAAATCTATATATAATGTGTATTTATGTATTAATGGTAGGTTATTTATTATTTTATTTCAGGTAATGCTCATATTAGATTATTTTCAGTGGCAATTGATGCTGGCTGGTACAGGCTCTGCTTTTCCTGGGTGACACAAGTCTTTTGTCTTTAGAAAAGAGTAAAAACTCCATCCTTTAAGAGGCTCAAACAGCAACTTATTGCAGATTTTTATTCTGGAATACCTGACTTTGTGCAGGACACACTTGGGAAATGAAGGCAAAACCACATATCAGCCTCTGGAAGAAAGAAACAACATGATCAGTTTTTCAAGCAAGATAAGAACTAATCACAAAAAAAAAAAAAAAAAAAAAAATCTGATTTAAGTTGAACGCGAGTAATTCTGAGACAGACGTAGTTATTTGTTTGTGAGCCAGGAAAAACAGCATGAGATATGTCAGGCTTGGAGATAAAATTTATTGGTGTGTCATTGGCTTAAATCCAACATTATGCTCATAAATAATCTAATCCTGGTGTGACATATTCCTGCTTGAACCTTGACTGAAAATTATTGAGAGTCATGTAATGAATTATGCAGAAGCAGACACGTGCTTGAGTCGAGGGGATGGAGCTGGAGTGGAATGCTGGAATGTGTTTGGAATTAGGGACAGCACCTACAGACAGGGATGGAGAGAGGGCAGGGTGTCCTCCTGGTATCCAAAGGGGTGACATGGAGCCTTGTTTGTCTAATGGTCATCCAGCTTTTTTTGACTCTTCTGGGATGGGAAGTGTGGTAAGGAATGTTGTTGTGACCATGTCAGTCCCTGAATTTACACCAGCTCAGGACATCCCAGGGCTCCAGACAAGCCCTGAATCCAAGATCCAGCTGCAAAGCAGGATGGTCTTCACTCGGGTAACTTTGAGGAATTTTCCTGAGAAGTCAAGAGAGGACAAATGTAGGGGTTTAGGTGTTAGAATGGTGACACTCAGACTCACCCAATGGGATGGGGTTTATCTCTGGGGTAGATAAAGAGACTTTAATTTGCTTTGTTTTCTGGAGACCAATAAACCCAAAACCATTTTACTGCATTGAAGATCTGGGTGTGTTTTTGAGATGAAGAAGGATTTTTGGTCACTCACATGGTCGCTCTTCAATCCATTGTGTAGTTTGCTGGAGACCTCTGTGTGAATCTGGGAGTAATTCATCCAGGGTATCCTGGATAACTTGGACAGCCTGGAGAAGAGAAGGCTCCAGGGACACCTCAGAGCCCCTTCCAGAGCCTAAAGGGGCTCCAGGAGAGCTGGAGAGGGGCTTGGGACAAGGGACGGAGGGACAGGACATGGGCCAATGGCTTCCCACTCAGTGGGTAGATTAAGATGGGATATTGAGAAGGAACTCCTGGCTGTGAGGGTGGTGAGGTTTCCCAGCGGTTTCCCAGAGAAGCTGTGGCTGTCCCTGGATCCCTGGAAGTGTCCAAGGCCAGGCTGGATGAGGTTTGGATCAACCTGGGACAGTGGAAGGTGTCCCTGCCTGTGGCAGGGGATGGGACTGGATGATCTTTAAGGTCCCTTTCAACCTAAACCCATCCTTTCATTCTGTGATCAGTCATGCAAAAGAATGATTTAAAGATATTTGTGAATCTTTCTCCGCTGGACAAATTTTGCGAACTTGGTAAACATTCCAGCAATCGCCCCTGACCTGCCTTTGAGTTGTATGTCCATAAAAACCCCCAAAATTCCAGAGGAGACAAAGTGACTGATTGCACAATGATGCTGTAAACGAGACAACAACTCATTTTGGATGTGCCTGTGGCTTGACGTGGATATGGGAGATGTGCTTGGGCTCAGGTGGGCTGGATGCAGAGCATGGAATGACCTCTCCCTGCTCTCACCCTGGTGCACCACAGCCCTGTCCCTGTCACTGTGGAGTTATCCCAGCCTGGTTGGATAGCTGCAGTTATCCAAACACATTCCCACAGGCATCTGTGGCAGAGGCTCCCCAAAATCCAGCTCAGGGTTAGAGGGGCTGTTTATTGCAGCAGGACTGTGCTACCACAGCCCTTCAGCTCAGTCCCCTGCCAACCACAGCTGGAAGGCACAAGGTGCTTTTTTTGGGATGTCTAAGGAAATAAACTGGAGAGCTGCAGGTCGTGGACTTTGCTGCGAGTGATGTCAATTCCTTTGCCGAGCCATTGGTGCCACTCTGCCTCAGCGTTTTTTATAGTTCCTTTATTTCCAACGCTGCCAGTCCAGGTTTTTTGTGAATGATGGTGCTACACGATGGGTGAATGACTAACCACATTGATATTTGGCCTCTGTCTGCCCCTCTGGATATAAATTAGTTTTTCTCTAACAATCTACTTCTCTTTTGCAAGTGAGAACTCACCATCATTTCATTGGCTCGCAACAGATGAGAAAATAACTCTGGGAACTTCCATATTTCCATTAAGTACAGCTATGGTTCAAAATAGATCCCTTTGAATGATCTAGGTGCACTTGGAAGGCATTTATTGGTTTGGAAAAGGGTTAAGGGGAAAGGAGGACTAAAGGGCTGCTTCTTGAATTGCTTGTTATTTGAATGTAATTATTTTTTTGCTCCTGAGCAATTATAGATTGTAGGTTTAAATGATTGTCGGGGTGCCTACAGCTTTCTATTGTTGTTTGAAATCTAAGGCTATGAATATAATAAGGAATATGAGATTACTTTTGCTGAATGTGGCTATGGCAGTTCATTTAACTCAGCAATAGTCATCAGAAAAAAACGAAAGAAAAGGCAATTTTTCTATTCCTTGCAGTAAACAAACCTTGTAAACAAGTTATTATTTTGTGCAGCAAGGCCCTAGAAGTGATTCCTATTTTGCTGGTAACAAAACGTGGCTCTTTGCTTTTATAAGAGTGGAATATATTTTGTTTTGCTTCTCTCTATCTCAAGCTCCCCAAGGTGGCTTGGGAGATTAGAGAGATTTTCACAAGACAAGGGTAAGGCTTGGGTGTTATTGCAGAGATGGATTTATATGAAATGGATTACACAGCCCGGATGACATCTCTTATTTTCTGTGTACATCAAGTTCTACTTGAGTAGTGGAGCACTAAAGTGTGGCAAATGACCGGGGATGATCTAAAATGAATCTCTGCCAAGTGCTGGAATGCTCAGAGTGAAGGAAGATCACAAAATGATTTGAAAGCCTCAGATCAATGGCTGAACTAAAGATGTGATGCTTTGCAATGAAGCAAATAATCAGCTTGATGATAGGACTGTGTAGCTCTATCTCAATCTCTTCACCATATTATTGTAGCAGCGGTTCTTTTTATCCCTAACAGACTTTGGAAACATAATATATTAAGAAACTGCTATCTTCTTTAAAGAACAGAGGAGGGTGTCCAGGTTGAGGCATGATTTGTTCTTTAGTGACTGAATCTGTGGGCTTTCTGCTGTGCTCATTCAGATTAAGGTGCTGCACCTGGGTTGGGGCAGCCCCCGGGATCCATCCAGGCTGGGGATGAAGGGATGGAACAGGGCTGGGAGAAGGACTTGGGGGTGCTGGGGGGTGACAGATGGACGTGACCCAGCCCAGAAACCTCAGTGGGCAGCAGGGGAGGGGGGATTCTGCCCCTCTGCCCCGCTCAGGTGAGACCCCACCTGCAGAGCTGCCTCCAGCCCTGGGGTCCAACATCAGAGGGACGTGGAGCTGCTGGACAGAGTGCAGAGGAGGCACCAGGATGATCAGAGGGATTGAGCAGCTCTGCTGCGGCAAAGGCTGAGAGAATTGGGATTGTTCAGCCTGGGAAAGAGACGCTTCAGGGTGACCTACCTGCCCCTCCCAGTACCTGAAGGGAACCTGCAAGAGAGCTGGAGAGGGACTTTGGAATAAGACCTGGAATAACAAGACTAGAGGGAAGGGCTCCAAACTGACAGAGAGCAGATTTAAATTGGATATTAGCAAGGAATCCTTCCTGGTGAGGGTGGGGAGGCCCTGGCACAGGCTGCCCAGAGAAGCTGTGGCTGCCCCTGGATCCCTGGAAGTGTCCAAGGCCAGGCTGGATGGGGCTTGATGCAACCTGGGATAGTGGAAGGTGTCCCTGCCCGTGGCAGGGGCTGAAACAGGATGATCTTTAAGGTCCCTTCCAACCTGAACCATTCTATGGTAAGTTTTGATTCCATTTTTGGACAATTCAGGGCTGTGCTAAGAACTTCTGATGCTTTTATTCATCACGTTTTCATTGCTCAAATTATTTATTTGATAAGAGAAGTTAGAAAGAGTAAACAAATAGTTCAAGGAATCAGATTTTTGACCATAAACATTGACATTTTTTTCTGTGTCCTTGGAACACTTCAAGCATTGTATTTGTGGCCAAGAAACATCAGGTGCCTACAGGACTCCTCAAGATGACTCTTTAATGGATCAGACATGAAACAGAAGCAATTTTAATCCCAACACTTTGCACTTAAGGACTGATTGTTCCTGCTTTGTGAATAGCTCTTCTTTCCTGCAGGTCAGATCCATTTGTGGTGCAATATTGCTTTGGATGTCAGTCAGTTGTTCATGGAAAATGCTGCCTGTTGATCCCAGCCACAAACATTCAATCAGCTGCATTCCCAAATCCCCAAACATGAAAGGAAACAGGTGTTTATTGGTTTCCCCTTCCTGAATTTTACAGTTTGTGACAGTTCTCTTTGATGTTTATGGAACGTAGGAATAAGAACGACCCTGTAAATAGAAAAAGTCAGCTTTCGGGGATGTTGCTCTTTTGTTCTGCGTTTGTACCCAGAACCCAGCACAGTGGAATTCAAATCTATGGCAAAGGCTTTATGTGCTGTGGGTCTGAAAAAAACAACACTACTAATGATGGAGATCAGCTTCAAGAGAGAAAATCTTTTAGAGTCTGAGTTCAGCCTTGAATTCCCAAAGCCTCCCACTCATCTTGTTTTTCCCAGTGCTCCATCTATCTAAATATAATGGGATTGATGATTTATACAAAGCCAAGTAGACAGATTTTAGTTCATTTTCATGAATGAAATTTAATCTGATCTATGGACTAGACTGGACCACAACCTGGTCTAAGGGAAGGGGGGTGGAATGAGATCACCTTTAAGGTCCCTTCCAACCCAGACCACTCTGTCTGTGATGTTTCCATGATCAAAGACCAAATACATTTTTTAGAATGGAAACCTTCAGGAGTAAGACATTGAACTGTTTTTTGGATGAATTCTCTATTTATTGTTAGTCTTTTCTGATTACTATTCTCTCATACCTGATCTTCAGAGAATCATGAAATACCCTGAGTTGGAAGAGACCCACCAGGGTCACTGATTGAATTCATGGCATGGCACAGGACACCCCAATAATCCTGCCCTGTGCCTGAGAGCATTGTCCAAACTCCTGGAGCTCTGGCAGCCTTGGGGACCATTCCCTTGACGCATCTCAAGTTTTACAGAAGAGTACAAACCAAGCAAAATACGGGAAGGAAAAAGTTTGAAAATACAGAGTTTTATCAAATGATGTTTGTTTTACTCAATAGACACAGAATCAGAGAATCATCAAGGCTGGAAAAGATCTCTCAAATCATTGAGTCCGACCTTTGAAAGTCACAGGCAAGGCATGAAAAAGATATTTTAAACAAAGACTTGTAATCTTTGTTTAAAGATCCTTTGGTATTTTTCCAAAAAGGGTTCTTTATTTTGCTTTGATACCACTCATACCTCAGTTGTGGAGTATTTAAATAATATTTAATATATTATAATTTATATGAAGCTTGATTATTTGCAGTTATTAGAAACAAAGTCTGTATCCCAAGATTAAGGAAAAAGAGAGGGAAGAACTGACAAAGTTCTTGGCTTTCTTCACTCTCACGGGTTCCACTTCTCTTCCTGAAAAGTGGATTATTGAGATTTTGATTATGCAGATCCACAGTGAACTTCTGGAGGGTCCGGGTGCCGCTCATGGGTGGAAGTTGAAGTGCACCATTGTTCTCCTGGCTCTGCCAGGTTTGGGGCAGTGTCATGGACACAGGGACATTCTGGGCCAGCTCTCAAAGGTCACAAAGTTTGGCCTCTGCTGCTTTTCCGTATTCTCCTTCCAGTGTGTGATGAGAACCTTTCAGGTCACCAGAAATCGTTTTTTGGCTGGGCTGTATATTCCAGTTTCTGGGAATTAGACGCAAGTTTTGCAATAGAGAATTTTCACGATGGAATTTTATTGTGTGGAGTCACCAGAAAGCAGCTCTGTTGATTTTCAGGACAAAAATAATTTAAATAGTCCTGCTTTTTGGGTGGGAAGGGATATGGAGGCAGAGAATAAGGCCACCTTGGGAAGTGCTGGGTCTGTCCCTGCACTCTGCTGGTAAAGCTCAAAATTGCATTGAAATAGGAATATGTGGAACCTCTCGTGTTCTGCCTGGTAAGTTCAGAGCAACTGTGCTTTAAGCCTTATTAACATTCTGGATATTGGCTTCAGCTTTGTTTGAATCCTGTTGAGTTTGTATTATTTATAACTTGTAACATGCTTTAGGATGGGTTTGATAAACACATTTTGCACTCATTTTCTGTATCTCCCCATTGCTTTTCCCAGTTTGAGTGCTGTTGTCTTCAAGGGTTTTTTTCCAAAGTCATCCTTCTGACACATTTCCCGTGCTGAAAACACGGCAGTTTTTCTCTTGACAGTAAAATATTCCTTCCCTCTGATGATAATCTGCGTTTTCTTTTGCAATAATCTGTTGTGCAGCTTTTATCCAAACATCCATCCGTACACAAACACGTGCCCACGCCCGCGTCCAACGTCAGCAGCCACAGGCAGGAACCAATTTCCTGGGCATTTGTTAATTTGAATGAACATGAGGCTTCTGCTTCTCCTACGGAAAAAAAAAGAGAAGCAAACCCAACAGTTTCCCTGGGAATTCATGCAGTGTGAACAGAACATGTCTTGGCAAAACGGTGAGCCAAGAAATTCCTCTTTAGTTGCTCTGTTAAGCAAACTGCATTTTAAATTTCTTGCCCAGGGCTTTGTTTGACTTGCCCCAGGCAAGCTGTTCAACATATTTATCAACCCTGTTGGAGCATTAGAGCCAACGCTCATTGAGGAAGATCATTCTCTTAATGCCATCTGTCATCAGCAGTTTTATTTCTTTCAGCTCAACTTGTTCTCCGTTTCACCGTTTTTTTTCCCTATTCCTCCCAACCATTTCTTAGCTGATTGTTTCCCAGTGATCTCAAATATTCTCTGATTGCTCAGATATTCAGGGGCTGCTGGATGTTAAACCCCTGAGGGTATCAATGGTACAATTTTGTTTTAAATCCTGATTGATAACATTAATCCTATATGGATCCAGATGGCTGCCAAAGCACCCTACGTGTATCTCAGTGCTGTGCAAAAGATGAGAGTGCATTTCAATCTGACTCAAGAATTCTTTCCAGATCCCCGACAAGAGCTTGAAAAAATTCAGAACAAAGGCTCTTGGGTAGTTTCATGCTGTATTTTTATCTTGAGGACATGGCTTTGATCATTTTAAATTTTCAAGCCCTTAAGAGTTGTGTAAGTGCACAGACAGTGTCAAAGTGTTCAACAAAGCTATATCCACTCACATCTCAAGAGACTCGAGATCCAGTTTGCTCCTGGATTTGTGTCCACAATCAGAGTGGAGCCAAAGGAACTGATGGGAGCACTTCCCACTAGACAACAAAAGTTAATCTTCTGGGAATCTGGTGCTATGGAGTTATTGGTGCTATGAAGTCAAGAAAAATTATTGTGGCCAGGAACATCCACTGTGTGTAAACTGGATATGCTGGATGTTCTCCTGGGTTCCCAGGACATTTTAATCTGATTATCCGACAGGGAGATCAGAAGGGTTTGGATAGGAAGGGACCTTAAAGCTCATCCAGTTCAATCCCCTGTCATGGGCATGGACACCTTCCACTGTCCCAAGATGCTCCAAACCCTGTTCAACCTGGCCTTGGACACTTCCAGGGATCCTGGGGCAGCCACAGCTTCTCTGGGAAACCTGTGCCACGGCCTCCCTACCCTCCCAGGGTACAATTCCTTCCCAATATCCCGTCTATCCCTGCCCTCTGGCCGTGGGAAGCCATTCCCTGTGTCCTGTCCCTCCGTCCCTNGGATGGGGGGAGGGGGGAAACAAAACAAAAAAAAAAATCAGTTCAAAGCAGCTGAGCATTTCCTTCTCCAGATTTTGTAGAGGGAACGAAATCAATCGTATTCAAAATCTGGGCCAAGTCCTGTGCTGGCCAAGAGAAGCAGGATCCTGGCAGCTGTGCCTCCAGCTCCCGGAGATGCTGGCTCGGGCAGGAAGCTCCAAGGTAGCCGGTGGGATGTGCTCTTGGCTGTCCTTTGCTGCCTCAATGTATGGGAGCAGCCTGTGGCTGGATCCTGTGGCATTGGAGCAGCTGGCACAGCCACTGCTCCCCGGGACTCGGAGCAGAGCCTGGCACCAGAGGCTCCTCCGCCTGGAAAGATCCTGTCCCGCTCCTTCCTCTCCTCTGGGCATTGGGACGAGGTTTCCAGGTTTGCTCTTTGTTCTCCCAGCGCGTTTTATTATATTTAAAGCTGACATTTCCCCCCCTACCCCACACACCCCTCCCAGCTGGTGGAATATATCCCGAAATCCTGCTAACAGAAGGAGGAGCAGGATCCGTGTCCTTTGCAGTTCATCTTCCTCAGCGAAGCATTGCTGGCATGGGAACAGCTCCTTAATCTGCTGCATGGAAAAGTGCCTTGGAGTGTGGGTGTAGGGATGGCAGGCGGCGGGCCAGGAGAGGCTTGGCACGCCAAGGAAATAAAGCATTCATTCTTCAAAATATGACAAAAAAAAAGGAGTCTTCTGGATGTCCTGTTGGACTGCTGGGAAGGCAGGGAGAGGGAAGGCTTGGAAATAAAGCTGGCAGGAGGGGAAGGTCGGTGGGGAGTCAGGTGTGTCTGCACCTGATGCCGTCAGAGAAGGATATTTCACAAAGATAAAGGACAAAAGGCATTGAAAAATATTCCACGAATAAAAACATTGTATATGTGTAAATTATAAAAAATGAAAATTGGCTGGTATAGAACACAATGCACCCACTGTGAATTTCTTTAAATAAATGGAATAAATGGAATAAATGGGAGGCTGAGAGTCCCCGAAGCTTCCACCGAGCTCTGGAGTTAATGGATGTTAATTAGCACAGAATGGGTGCAGCTTGTGAGGCTGGAGTTTGGATCAGGATACCCTTCTGATGCAAATTTACTGCCTGTGCTCATTTGCATAATGGAATCATAAATAGGAATTTACATCAGGGAATCTTTGTGGAGACCGAGGATCATTCAGGTATGATAGGAAGAGACGTTGGAGAAGAGATCAGAACAAAGGTGAGGAAAGGTTTCCTTTGGAGACTGTGGAGTTCCTTGTGGGACTGGGGGAAAATGTCTGGAATGTTGAATAATTTTCAAATAAGTTTTCCAATCGGTTTTTTTGTGCTCTGTGAT
Organism: Oxylabes madagascariensis; assembly: GCA_013400675.1. Lineage (NCBI taxonomy): Eukaryota > Metazoa > Chordata > Aves > Passeriformes > Timaliidae > Oxylabes > Oxylabes madagascariensis. Next base: position 82,820 of record VYZR01099394.1, on the reverse strand, counting down.
GGCTTCTGTACACAGTACACAAAAAAAGGAATTAACAATATTACAAGCTGTGAATAATATTATGAGGATAGATAACTTTGGAATTAGTCATTTTGTCTGGGATTCATCTCTGGAGCACGGAGTTCTACTGAGCTTGTCAGGTTGGTAATTTTTTATGGATGTGCAAGAGAAATAGGTAACTTTCAGACACAAATCACTGTATTTTGGGAGATTTGATTCAACTTCAGATTCAGAAACTCTCAGGGTTTTGTAATGACTGTGTTTGGGGTAGGGACTGGTTTCTCCTGCCTTAAAATATGCAAGTGGGGTGCTCTGGTGAGATCCACCTGAAGCTCTGGGATCCCCAATATCAGGAGGATGTGGAGCTGCTGGAATGAATCCAGATGGGGCCATGGAGATGCTCCCAGGGCTGGATCCCCTCTGCTCTGGAGCCAGGCTGGGAGAGCTGGGGGTGTTCACCTGGAGAAGAGAAGGATCCATGGAGAGCTCAGAGCCCCTTCCAGGGCCTAAAGGGGCTCCAGGAGAGCTGGAGAGGGACTTGGGACAAGGGATGGAGGGACAGGACACAGGGAATGGCTCCCCACTGCCAGAGGGCAGGGATAGATGGGATATTGGGAAGGAATTGTTCTCTGTGAGGGTGGGGAGGCCCTGGCACAGGTTGCCCAGAGAAGCTGTGGCTGCTCCTGGATCCCTGGAAGTGTCCAAGGCCAGGTTGAACAGGGCTTGGAATCACCTGGGACAGTGGAAGTTGTCCTTACCCATGGCAAGGGTGGGGCTGAGATGATCTTTAATGTCCCTTCCCACCCAAACCATTCCGTGATTCCATGAGTTCCATTTGCCATGTCCAGGAGCGTTTTCCCTGCCCTTTCACTTGTCTCCCCCAAATTCCGTGTCCTTTATGTCAGCCTTGTGCACACAGATGTCCTGGATATCCTCAGGCATCTCAAACAATCCCAAATGTCTCCATTTAGGCAAATAAATGTGTCCCTGGATGGTGAAGCTGCCATGCAGCCAATGGAGACCTGGTCAATGTGGTTAATCTATAAAGCTGCTCATCCCTGCAAACACCTGGGGTTCCATTCTGCTCTGTTTGTCTTGGAATATTTCAAAATTTTTTTATCTCTAAGAATGGGGTGCTTATCTCTCTTATCAGAGTAGCACTTTGCTTTCATTATTTTAGAAGATATTTCAGCTTATGCTGACTATTTAGTAGGAATATGCAAATTACCGGGTTGCCTATGGAAACACAGGGTCCTTGGTGACAAAAAACCTTGTTCAGAGGATCTATAGGAGTATTGATCCATAAAGAGAATAGCTGGAGAAAATGGATGTGGATGCTGGAAAGGAATATAGATTCTATAATTTAATCCCCAATTGTTTGATTAATATTTTTCATAGGGATGCTTGAATGTTTAAAGATTCCTGTCTGAATCTGTTTGGGTTTGAAGTTCAAAACCAGAAAAAAAAATTAAAATACCTTTTGAAATTCCAATTAAGAGTCAGTCAAAACCCATCCCTATTCTTGTTTTTGTTTTGCAAATTAGCAATTAAAAAGTGACAAATGTTTTCAGTGCTTAAACACTCCTCTGCAATACCCATTATGTTCAAATAAGACTTCTTTTTTTCTGGGAACGTGAGTGTGTTTCCCTGTATTTCCTTTTTTTTCTTCCTCTTAGGAATGCCTCCGGAAGCTCCCTCTGTAACACCAAAGCTGCACTCACTTCCCCAGTACTGGGGATTATGCAAATCACTTCATGAATAGTTTAAAAACACATTCATGTTTTCAAGTTTTAAATTATAATATCGGTGGCTTATTTTGCTTTTATGGTTCCTTTCCTCCTTTTTTTTTTACTATTTTGTTTCCCCCTCTGAGTTTTTATTTAATTATTTAAATTTATTATTTAAATTATTTATTTCTTTAGTTTCCTTACTAAAGTAATAATAATTAAGGGAAGTAAACTTTTTTTTTTTGTACTATAAGACCATGTGAAATCTTGAACTGAAATTATTTCCCTGTTTTGGTAATAATTGTCCATATTAACCATGGCTAGAGGCAGCCAATGCTCTGGAAAACAGGCACTCCATGAGCTCACGTGTCTAATTCTGGAATATTATGTGGGATTTTATTGTTAATATTTCTCTCCTTATGACAATTTCTCTGTCGAACGTGGCACCACTTTAGCAGAATAACAAACATCAGCTGAATGGATTAATGCTGGGGAAAGCAATTTAGTGCTGGATTGTTGTAAATGATGTCTCTTTACCAGCAGGTTGTTTTATTATGACAAAGATTTCAATTTTATCTGTTCTCGGGGATGGGAGGATTTATTGTTTGTGTGAGGTGGCAGCGCACTTGAGAAAATGATGAGAGCAGTTCTTCAGGAGAATAAAATCCCTCTCTCTCTGGGAAAGGGCGGCACAATGAACTCGGGCATCAGCTGGAAGAGGGAAAAATGGAGGAGTCCATGATGGGGCCACAGGTCACTGGTCAAATCAACAAAGCCAGAAAACAGTTTAGGTTGGAAAAGCCCTCCAAGATCAAGTCCAACCATCCCCCAGCACTGTCAAGGCCACCACCGACCCATGTCCCCAAGTGCCAGATCCAGAGGGCTTTTAAATCCCACCAGGGATGAGGACTCCGCCACTGCCCTGGAAAGAGCAGTCAAAGATGATTATCAATGAGAGAATTCCAAATAGTAGTTATTGATCAGGTCATTGGCCACAACCCTGATGATCAGGGATTTCAACAGCAACATTAGGGATTTAGTGAGCATTAAAATCCCTGCAATAAAACACTAAGAATGAGCATTTCTGCTTTGTGTTTGAAGCTGGGCCTGTATCTGAACTCAAGCCTGAGTTTGGGTTGTTTATTTGTAGTGGTTTTGGTTCATCAATTTTTGGTTTCCCGGCCAACATGCTAATTGCTGTGGTGGGTTGAGCGCCCACTAGAATTATTTACTCTTTCTGCTGTGAGATGGGGTTAGGAGAAGAGCAAAGCAGGCTCAAACTTTAAAGGTTATAAAGAAAGCTTTATTAACAAAATTATAAGAGGGAAAAAAATTAATAAGAATCAGAATAAAAACTTCAAGACACTCGTCCTCTCCCCCACAAGCGTCTTTTTGTTTCATTGACAACATGCAGAGACAAAACTTAGAACTTAGGTTAGTTTACCACCTCTATTGGCTCCAGAGTTGTTCCGGTGAGAGCCTCAGCCTCACCTGCTGTGGGCACAGCTGGGATTTTAGGCAGCTGGAGCTCAAACTTCCCTTAGAATATAAAGGATGCAAAGCACCGAAGTATTAGAGTTGGGCAGAAGTTTATTTTCCATGCGTCTCATGCAGATACAGACTTGGGATCTAAGGAACAACCCCCAAAAGAAGTTAAATCACCCTTGGAAGCAGTATCATACAGCCTTGGTGTGCCCAATTCCATGGGAGTTCCAATGGCCCCTCTGCTCTGGAGCCAGGCTGGGAGAGCTGGGGGTGTTCACCTGGAGAAGAGAAGGCTTCAGGGAGACCTCAGAGCCCCTTCCAGGGCCTGAAGGGGCTCCAGGAGAGCTGGAGAGGGACTTGGGACAAGGGATGGAGGGACAGGACACAGGGAATGGCTCCCCACTGCCAGAGGGCAGGGATAGATGGGATATTGGGAAGGAATTGTTCTCTGTGAGGGTGGTGAGGCCCTGGCAGAGGTTTCCCAGAGAAGCTGTGGCTGCTCCTGGATCCCTGGAAGTGTCCAAGGCCAGGTTGGATGGGGCTTGGAGCCACCAGCCTGATTTAAGTGAGGAACCCAAGTCCAAGAGCTCTGGTTATCTCTGTAATCAAGGGACAATAACTGCAATTTCATCATCAGTTTTTATCTTCTGCAGGAGTTGTCCTCAGGAGGTCCCTGCCTCTTTCCAGGATCTCCAGGAGCAGCCATGGCTCGTAATTCCTGCAGCTTGCTTAAGCGCCTGAATTAGTAGAAATCCCAGTTCTGTACTTTTTGGTGTATTAAAACTTAAATTTGAAGTTAATCTGTGAAGGTTCAAAGGAAGAACATTGTGAGCCATCAAGGTTGGAGGAGGGGCTGGTCCGTTCTTCTGGTTGTGCTTTGAGGGATCATTTCTGTGACTTTTTAACCTGTCATATCTGCAGTGTTACCAGGAGAAAACTCTCAAGGATCACTGATTTCCGTGTATATAGAAATAGTGTATTTAATATTTAGTTTATCTTTACTGCCTTTATTTCAACTGTTTTAGAAAGGGAATAATAACAGGATGTTATCATTGAAAAGGACAGTTCATTGCTCCAGCTTGACAATGCCGGAATCTCCGTGACACTCTAAATAAATAATTTAATAAATAGTCCCTTAAACATTTATTTAACTAAGCCATCAGACAATTGTCAGTGTTGGTGGTGTTTGTTCCTTAATTCCTTTAACCAAGAGAGGTTTTAATTTACACCCTTAAACAGTCTGATGTCCTTTGATAATTGGCCATGGGGATGAATGACTACAAAAATCTTGTCTGAACATCAAATATCTCTGTGCATAAATTGTTAAACTGAAGCATTTTTCCTTTTATATAACATATAATATAATCCATTATTGCTGCCACCTCTGCCTGAAAGCAGAAAATTAAATAACTGTTTGCCATTAATACAAATTATTGTGTTTTGACAGCTTCCTAATCAGCTCAGGTAAAAATGGTGCTGCACAAACAGCACAATTGCCTTGTAAGGAACTTTTTTTTGGTGTGTGCATGAGAATTATCCTTGTTTGGGCCTTCAAACCCTTCCAAGGTTTGCCCTCTGTGATAAATTAATAGTCAGAAGCATAAATCAAGCTGAGTTTGAGTCATGCTCAGATGCAGAATGGATTTCTCTTTATAGTTACCCTATAAATGAACTTGGAAAACACTTGACCAGCAGGTGCTGCCTATAGATGCTCCTTCCACTATGCCCTGTATCAATTAATATGCAAATAAGTGATTGAGTGTTGGCAGATTTTGACCTCACAATGCGTATTTTGTGCCTTCTTCAGGTATGGGCTGTTTCTGGGGAGCCGAGAGGAAGTTCTGGAGGCAGAAAGGAGTCTACTCCACTCAAGTGGGTTATGCAGGAGGGCATACCCCAAACCCTACCTACAAAGAGGTGTGCTCAGGTGAGTCTTTCCTCTTGGTTTTTTAAGGATCTGGAGTGGAATCCTGAATTATGAATGACAACGAAGAGTGAAGTGAGTGACTGCAGTGACTAAGGAGATTTGGGGTTGGCTTTACATCCTAAACTGTACTGAAATCTATGGATGCCCATCGCCTTGCTGTCTCCTAATAATTAATGAGTCAATGTATGAACAAATACTCTGTTCAATTAATAATCTATTAATTTTTCACACAGTTCAGTGCACAGCATCCTGTCATTTCCAGGCCAAACCCTTGCATTTATTTTTCACTATACACTGCAAAACCCCAATGCAGTTTCTTTCTGTGATCTGAACCACAGAACCCCAGGCAAATAATGCTGCTGGTGGAGAAAATCCTGGCTTTCCTGGACTCACTGGGAAGTTTTCCTTTGGTTTATTTTCTTGTTGACATTGTTTTGCCAAATGCTGACGTGGGGGCTTGTTCTTAGTGACAAACTCTCACATGGGCTTCATGGAAAGGGTGTGAAAAGTGACACAAACAAATAATGGACACTTGAAGCCCTGTGCAGAGGTGCTGCAAGGCAGCCAAAAAGGCAGAAACTTGCTGGAAATTGTAATAAGTGGGAAAAGGGATGATTTGAGGTGGAACGGAATGGAATTGAACAGAATGGAATGGAAATAGATTTTTCCATTTTCTGATGACAGTCATACAGAGGGCAATCTGAAAAAGCCTTCTGGAGGGTGTGTGGGATTTGGAGCTATTTTCAGTGCGTTCCCCTAATACATAAATACACCATTTTTGGCCAGCATTAGACAACCCAGGATGTTCATTCAGCACCAAACATCTTTTCATATTTTGCTTACAGATGTTCAGAACAATTCTGTTGCTCTGTATATTCATAAGCTTTTAGAAATCTGCATAGCTCAAGTGGCACTGAAATCAGAAGGGAAGAACTCTGCTGTTGTTATTCATTAACTAGGGATGTACAATTACCATATAAAATACACAGCTAACGATGATTTCCTTAAAAACAGGGTCGTTTATAGGCTTGTGGTTCAGGTTGTTCACATGTGAGCAGGTCATTTGGGTTTGCTTTCAGTTGTTTTCTTTTGTTTATCTTCAGTGACTGGAATGTAAGGAAAAATAAAACATGTCTGGTTATTATATGATATCAGTTAGAAGGCTGAGATTTAGTGAATTAAACCAATTTATAATCTTGTCTGTTCTCATCTTTCTGAGGCATTTTCTCTCGTGCACAAATCGTAATTTCTAAAAATTACAATTCAGTATAAAAATGTGCCACACAGTCTTTGTTTCTGCTCTGAGTTCCATAAAATATTTGGCTGTGAAGTTGTTTCACATCTCCTAAGCAGCAAATCCATGTTTTTCTGAGGAATATTAGTGCCTCTTGCATAAGAATTAGTCTTCCATATTGGATTTCCAGTTCTCCTTAAAATGTCTTGGCTTCCAAAGGTCACCTGGAAAGCTTCTAAATAGCTGATGAAAGAGAGTGGAGAAAGGGAAAATTAATTTCTTGCTCTGTTAGCTTCTGTTCCTGCGGTCAGCTGGTGATTTCCCGAGTTAATTCCATAAGCCCAGAGCAGGGTGGTGGTTGGGATGTTGTTATTTAAGGGTGGAAAGGTGTGGGAAGGGTTTGGCTGGGTAATGTGGGGTTAATTTTGCATATTTGTGCATAAACTGTTGATATTAAAGGCAACAATGGGAAATCTGATGGGAATTTTTCAGGAGGTGTTGATGGCAATAGAGAAAAAAATGTGATATAGGAAAGTTCTTGGCTTCTCAGATTTGCCCTTCCCTAAAAATAGAGAAGAATGTGACAAACTATCAGCATGTTCATGGAATCCTGGAATCCTGGAATGCTTTTGGGTGGCAAGGGACCTTAAAACTCATCCATTTCCACCCTCTGCCGTGGACAGGGACACCTTCCACTATCTCAAGCTGCTCCAAGCCCCATCCAAGCTGGCCTTGGACACTTCCAGAGTTTCAGAGGCATCCACAGCTTCTCTGGGCACCCTGTGCCAGGGCCTCACCACACTCATAGGGAAGATTTTCTTCCCGATATCCCATCTATCCCTGCCCTCTGGCACTGGGAAGCCATTCCCTGTGTCCTGTCCCTCCATCCCTTGTCCCCAGTCCCTCTCCAGCTCTCCTGGAGCCCCTTTAGGCCCTGGAAGGGGCTCTGAGGTCTCCCTGGATCCTTCTCTTCTCCAGGTGAACACCCCCAGCTCTCCCAGCCTGGCTGCCAAGCAGAGGGGCTCCAGCCCCGTGATGAATTTATGACTCTTCTGATGTGCAGACGTGGCTTTGTATTCCTTGGAGAACCCTTCAGCTGGACACCAGAACACTCTTCCAAAGTGGCTCTGGTTCTCCGAAGTGTTTAAATGTATAATTAAACTACAAATATTCCCTTCCCTTTCAGTAGCTTGTAAAAGGGATCTGAAGGTTTTCATGGACAGGAACTAAGTCCACAAGATTAAAGTTTCCAAGCAGTAATGAGAGTGGCTCAGAACATTTTCTTTTGTTATGAAATTGCTGTCAAGAGAATAGGTTCCTGTTGTGCCTTTGTCTGGTCTTTTTTTTTATCCTTATAAGAGCAGGATATAGGAATTTTAATGACTGTGAAGAATCTCAGTGTTCACCATGCCCTTGATCTGTGCCTTGATAGGGTTGGCCAATTGCTCCACCTCTCCCCTTTTTGTTCCCCCCCAGTTCACCTGTGAGAAAGGAAGGAAAGGTCAGCCAAAGTGCAAAATATTGCATCAATCAAAGTTGATGTCATGAACTGTGGGAATTACTATTTTGTGTATTTTTTGTAGCAATTGAAGAATAAGATTTTGTAGAAAATCTGTAATTTTTGTTAACTAGAACAGTTGGAACAAGTTGTGTCTCTGCGATCATGAGATTATCATCCTAGGATCCTCCTGGATATGCATCTAAACCTTGATATGATCGTAGAAACCATAATTTGTCTTCCATGCAATTGCTAAGTCATGAAATAAAATGAATGTAGCAATTTCACTTCAAAAATCATTTGGAAAGGTGATGGCAGATGCTGCTGCTGCAATGATAAAACCTTGGCAACAAGAACCCAACAGATGCACTGAATTTCACTTACCTGCTCCTCTGCAGCTCTACCTCCCAGTTTTCAAAGCTGACACTACTGATGTGTTTTTTCAGCAGAAAAGCTGAGCAAGAAAACTTTGTTACACCTTAAAATCCAGGATGCAGAAATGGAGTCTGTAGATTTGTCATTTAAAAATGAAAGGCAGAATAAATAATTATTTTTGATGGTAAATAAATTTGCTATTGCCTGAAAATCAGGCTACTTGTCCACAAGGGATGGCAGCAGCTCTGCTGAGGGAGCTCTGCTCCATCTGTAATCAAGGTTGAGTTCACTTTTCCATCTCAGAATTTGACTTCTCAGGGTTAATGTCTTGTCTGGTTCAGGCTTGAAGAAACCAAAATGATATTTATTATTTAGATACCTGATTGTGCCTCATGGCAAATTTAAAATACTAGTAGCCTCACTGCTGTCCTCTGCTCCTTTCATCTATTTATCCCAGCATTGCTCACAATCACAGGCTTGGGTTGTAGCAGCCATATAAATACAAAGTATATTATTTATTATTAACAACTTTATTTGAATTGTATTCCGCTGAGATGTGTTGTTTCCATCTTTCCCGTCTCCTGCTTTATTAAAGATATATATAAGATGAAAATGTGGGACTCCCAGAGGTTGAAAGAGCCATTACCGAGCAAGTCAAAGACAAAATCTTCTGACCTGGTGCCTGCAGGAAGATCCCAAAGGAGCTTCATTTTCACAGGAGGCTCCATGCAGGATTGGGCTGTGATGTTCCCCGTGTCACTGGGCCTGAAAACAGAAGATGCAGCACAGAGCTGCTTCTTTTTAAGTATCAGAACACGTTGTATTTGTGAAAATGGTGTTATAAAAAGCTCAGTTGTTGTGGTTGTGGCCAGTGGGGGGCTTTCTTAATTTTTGTTCTTTTTGTTTTTTGCTGTGGAGGCCTTGTAAAGAAAAAAATAAGCTACAAAGGCAGTTAGTCTGTGCTCAAACTGTGCTTGCAGAATTGGTGGTTACTACAGGTGGTAGATATTGGGAATAAATCCTTCCCTGTGAAGGTGGTGAGGCCCTGGCACAGGTTGCCCAGAGAAGCTGTGGCTGCTCCTGGATCCCTGGAAGTGTCCAAGGCCAGGTTAGATGGGGCTTGGAGCAACCTGAGATAGTTCCCATGGCAGAGGAGGTGGAGAGGGACAAATTTTAAGGTCTCTTCCAACCAAAATCTCTTGTCTATGAAACCAGGGAGAAGCTACAGCTGTTAGGATACCATGACTCTGGAATTAAAGCAGGTGATGTTAATGTATTCCCTGCATTTCTTGTTTATTGTGGTTGTGTTTCTGTTCTTTTGCTGCTCCTGCTGCTCATTCTCCCAGGTGAAATCTTCCTTCCTTTCAGGCACAGGACTGAAATGTTGTGGTGTCAGTCTGATAATGTATTTTTCCTGAAATTGGGAGAGCTCTGCAATTACTCTGTGCAAATATCACCCCCTTCGACTTGCTTGTTTTATGGAACATCTTCCTGTGCTGGCATAGAAAAGTTTAGAAATTGACTCTTGTCTCACTGAGGTGATTAAGATTTTGAATAATTCTGCAAGTGACCTGCACAGTTTCTAGGTGTTGGAGGAATAATGAGATTTTCAAACCACAGGAGTTTGACTTGCTTCTATTTGCTCAGCTGTGCCTGAGACTGTTGTAGTTCAGTTTTTAGTAAGTAAATGATGATAGTGAAGTTGTGCTCTGTCTTACCTTTGCAGACACTCACACTTTTACCTGAGCTTCCTCCAGGTGAGGAAGACAAGAACTCGATCCAATGAAAGGAAAGGCAAAACCTTTGGAGCCTCATGGCTGTCATGCACTGCAGCATCAAGAATCTAAAGGATATTGGGAGAAGGATTTTGGGGAAAGCCAGAGCTCAGGGGAGTTCTTGGATTTCCTCATAGGTTTGTTGTGGGCTAAGACTTGAGCACGTCCATTGCAGGTGAATTCTTTTCAGAGAGACAAAAGAGACAAAAGCCTTTCAGAAGCTTTGGTGCACTAAAAAAGGGCAGATTGTGAAGCTGGGATTAGAGAAGGTGAAGGATGGCACGTGCAAACTTCTGGATGAAACATCAAAACCTATTGCAAGGTAGAATCCAATCCTTTGTATCTTTCAGGTTGGAAGCCCTGGGTGTAACCAATGGAAAAGACTCGTCCAATTTTTATTTGAACACCTAGAGCGATAGAAATTCCACCATTTCCATCTGTGGGCAATTTACCCACAAAAATGGGGTGCAAACCCCCTCTTAAATGATTTGTAGGTCTCAGTTAATTCTTTTTAACACTGCAGCAGAGATCTTTGCCTGCAGAGCCCCAGGGATAATCCACAAGGCACCCAAAATACTTCTGACAAAAGATAACTGAGGTAAAGCTGAAGCTCCTGCTGGTTTTTGCTCATTGACTTCAAAACCCTTTCTAAAAATTGTGTCTTCCTGTCTGGGACCTGGGTGCTCCTACAACAGGGGCAGGAGGGAGGGTGGATCACTCTTTCCCTGACCCTAGGATGTTTAATGGAATACCTTGGCCATTGCTGTGATAACTGGGTCACTCAAAGGTTTATTTTGCCCTTCACTCGGGAACCAGATCCCCTTTTCATTTAAGCTACTTTTCTTGAAAATTCTTGGGTATATAATCTCAGAAAAGGAATAAAAGAAAGGGAGGATATTGGAGTGTTTGGAATGTATCTGCTGTATCCCACCAAGGATGCAGCTGATCCAGGAATCTACTCCAGCAAAAGTTAATATGACTTGNGATCCCCTTTTAATTTAAGCTACTTTTCTTGAAATTTCTTGGAAATTCTCAGAAAAGGAATAAAAGAAAGGGAGGATATTGGACTGTTTGGAATGTATCTGCTGCGCTGGTTCACACCAAGGATGCAGCTGATCCAGGAATCTACTCCAGCAAAAGTTAATATGACTTGGGCTGGATGAGGCTTGGAACAACCTGGTCCAGGGAGCAGCATCCAGCCCGTGGCAGGGCTTGGAACTGGATCAACTTTAGGGTCCCTTCCCACCCAAACCAGACCAAGTTTCGTCTTCATTTACCTCCCAGCTTCCAGGTATTAATGACTTAGTCTTTAATCATCACTGATGACCTTTTCCGTATTAATTTGTTTATCCACCTCTTTAATACGATTTTATCCCTGGCGTTCACAAATAGGAGGGGAAATTGGGGGTTCATTAACTCCGGTGCTGAACCTGTGCAGGAAGTTTCAAAGAGAACCTGTTAAAGGATATTTTGCTAAAGGTTAATTCTTAGCAGCTACAAATCAACATGTCTGGAAATTAAGTATTTATTCTGGGGAGTAAGGAAAAATTTGCTTTACTGATATTCTTCCCTTGTTAATGACTATCCCATAGTGATGTGCTGTAGCTTTGTACCATCAGCAGGGCTCAGAGCAATAGGTGAGCTGGGAAGTGATGAAAAAACAAGGTAATGGGGAAAAAAAGGACAGATTTGCCATAGGAGGTCTGAAAATATCACTTATGCGCAAGGCTGCTGCCAGGACGTGTTTTTTCTTACCCAATAGTTCCAATCATTGCTGTTATTCATCTGCTCAGGATTCAAATTGTGAGGTGAACTGTGGCCACCAGCACTAGAACAGTTTGGTGTGTTTGTGAAAATGTTGTTATCAAAAAGCTCGCTGTTATTATGGCAGCCAGTAGGGGTTTCTTTCTTTTTGTACTTCTTGTACTTCTTGTACTTCTTATACTTGAAGTACTTCTTGTTTTTGCTCTGGAGACACTTGTAAAGTAAAAATAAGCTACAAAGCAAATTACTGAGTCTACCAAACTGTGATCCTGGAATTAGGGAGGGATCTTAAGGTGATCTGGTTCCTGCAGCACTCAGAGCAAACCTGATTTCTACATGGATGAGTTCACTTCAGCCTGGAGATGTGGACAAAGATATCCTGCCTTGGATTGA
>VYZR01099394.1:54658-69696 GCA_013400675.1 Oxylabes madagascariensis | reverse complement strand
GCCAGTAGGGGTTTCTTTCTTTTTGTACTTCTTGTACTTCTTGTACTTCTTATACTTGAAGTACTTCTTGTTTTTGCTCTGGAGACACTTGTAAAGTAAAAATAAGCTACAAAGCAAATTACTGAGTCTACCAAACTGTGATCCTGGAATTAGGGAGGGATCTTAAGGTGATCTGGTTCCTGCAGCACTCAGAGCAAACCTGATTTCTACATGGATGAGTTCACTTCAGCCTGGAGATGTGGACAAAGTGACCAGCCTAAGGTGTCTGACCTTCCAAAGGAGGAGGAGCTGCCTGCCTTGGATAGAGCCCTCTTGGAGCTCTTAAAAATCAGCGAAAGGATTGTCCTGTTTGGCTTCTAAAGCAGCTTCTTCGTTAAAAGCAAAAGGAATACACAAAGTACCTGAAGGGAACCTGCAAGAAAGATGGAATTTTTACAAGAGCCTGGAGGGACAGGACAAGGGGGAATGGGTTTACACTGACAGCGTAGGTTTAGATGGGATACTGGGAAGAAATTCTTCCCTGTGAGAGTGGTGAGCGGCTGGGCTGGAATTCCCAGAGAAGCTGTGGCTGCCCCTGGATCCCTGGCACTGTCCAAGGCCAAGCTGGACAGGGCTTCGAGCAACCTTGGATGGTGGAAGGTGTCCCTGCCCATGGCAGAGGGTGGGACTTTTAAATTCCCTTCCAACCCAAACCATTCTAATTCCATGATTCTACACAGCCAGGACTCCTCCTAGACTTGTACTTAGCAGGAAATATTTTGCTCTGAGAAGCTCAGTGCACTCTTTGCACTGCCCTGCTCTTGTTTTCAATCCTTCTGAGTTGTGTTGTGTGTACTGACATTCCCAACCATCCCTTTTAAATCCATGGATCCTAGGAATGCTCTGTCTGGGAAGAATCAAGCAGGAATCATGAGGTTTCTCTGCCTGGAGACATTTCTGTGCCTATTACTGAGCCCAGAAAAGCATCGTGGCAGTGGCAGTGTCTGTGTTCCCACACGTGCCCACAGTGCATCCACACACACTAAATGTTCCTGGGAAAACAAACCCGAATCCCAACATTTGTCCAACTGGAGTTTTTTGTCTGCTCCTTCCCCTCTCGGTTTAATCCACTGTTTACTCAGTCAAGCAACTCAATTAGAAGCTGTTTTTATTTTCTTTCTGAGGAGTGAAGAATGTTAATTGTAGCTGAAATGCCTTCGAGTGATTCTCTCCTAATGTCACATTTCCATAAAATCTAGGAAAGCTTTGCTTTCTGCAGAGTGCAGCAGCAGAAAAAAAATGCTCAAAAAGTGGGTTTAATGTTCTGAATGCTGGACTTGGCATGGACTGGGACCTTGGTGGGGAAAGCAGAGGAGAAAAAGAAGGTCCTTTACTCCCAAAGTGTTGTGTTAGACTGAGAGAAAAGACAGCAGATTGTGCAGACAGTTGGAGAAATCAAGGCTTAGGAGAATTTTAATTAATATGAAAAGCCATGATCTCAGTGTGTAGAGAGATGTCACTGCCTGGGTTGGAGTAGAGAGGAAGGGAATGTAAAACAGCTTTAATTTTGCTGTCCTTGGGCTCCCAGGCTGTTACTGGGGTTTAAATGGAACATGATATGGATGGGGTTGGTCCTTTCTCTCAGGGATCTTGTGAGCCATGAAAAATAGAGCTGCATTCCTGTTTCTGGTACTTCATGGCCTCCATTCATGGAATCAGTAAAGTTGGAAAAGCTGGAAAGTTTGGAAAAAAATCTGAGATCATCGAGTCCAGCCATCAGTCAGCACCACCACCATGGTCACCACCAAACCATGTCCCCAGGTGCCACATCCACACCTCGTTTGGACACTTCCAGGGGTGGTCACTCCACCCCTGCCCTGGGCAGCCTGAGCCAGTGTGTGATAAACTTTCCACAAAGAAGTTGTTCCTAATATCCAACCTAAACCTCCCTGAGGTAGCTTGAGGCCGTTTGGTCTCATCCAGTGATCCGTGATATGGGAGAAGAGTCTGACACCACCTCCCTGCACCCTCCTGTCAGCCTGTTGTAGAAAGCAAAAAGGTGATCCGTGGCCTGGGATTCAGGAGATCCTGATTTATCCTGGCCACAAATTTGCTTTATTCATCCCGAGATCCTAATGGTACCCTGGGCTAAACTAAAAGTTTGAATTATCATTGACTGTCATAACTAAACGTTGTTTATTTCTTCTTTTTATCCTTTTTTTTTTTTTTTTCCTTCCTCACTTACTTAATTTTTTTTGTGTTATAATGGCTTAGATTTTTATTTGGAAAGGACACAACGTTTAATCATGTCATTCCCTCTGCTGAATGCTGTGAAAATTCTTTGTTCCAAAATCAAATGGACTACCATTTTAGCACACTTATCATCTGCTAAAAAAGTAATAAATTGGGTCAAACTGATCCTAGATGTAATTCTGCTGATGTTAATGGTGTTACATCAGGAAGAAATTTCTCTTGGCCTGTTAATATGATGATAAGATAAAAATGTGGCTATCAAGGAGCAAACAGGCCTTGGAAAAAGAAGTTTCACTCTCACTGATCCTGCCCTGTTCCTGCTATGTTTTGAAGCTACAAAGCATTGCAAGAGGGCTAAATATTGACATTTTAACTATTATTATTTTCTGAATGGGTTGGTGATGGTGGGGGAGGTGGTCGGGATTCTATTCCATCCTTTGAATTTTTGGCTTCAGCGGAGCTGACCCTGAACCAGTGGTAGGTGCAGATGGGACCATTATTTTTCACCGCTTCATTTATTTTGTTTTAACAAATGGTTTCATTTTCTCTCCTGCCTCGTTGCTCTGTGTTCAGGGCCAGTTCAACCCTTCTGCAGGTGTTCAAAGGTGTTCAAAGACAGGAGCAATGTGTAATGAGCTCTTCCCTCATGTCCCCAGCTGCCTTTGTGAGCCAGTCAGAAGTCTTTAGGTGAAGCTAAAATTAAATGGAAAAGTATAGGCTGGGATCTGGTGTCTTTAGTCTGAGCTGAATTTAGGCTGGAAAGCACAAGGAGAGTAGGATCAAGTTTGCATTTAAGTAGGTCAGATTTTGGGTGGAGAGAAGACCTTCTTCTCCTGAATGTGCAGCAACACGTAATCCAAAGG
Source organism: Oxylabes madagascariensis (assembly GCA_013400675.1). NCBI lineage: Eukaryota > Metazoa > Chordata > Aves > Passeriformes > Timaliidae > Oxylabes > Oxylabes madagascariensis. The sequence continues at coordinate 66,601 of VYZR01099394.1, read as the reverse complement.
GGAAAATGGAATTCATATCCAAATAATCCTAATAATCCAAAATGTGGAAATAGAAGCAAAGACGAGATTCTTACACAGAGAAAAGCAGAGATTTGGCTTCCAACAGTGTACCTGGCATGAAGCTGCTGCAAGATGCATCAGCCTGGATGTTAACCCTGGGAATGAATTCCAGGACCTTTCCTTTCTGACTCTTCTTCTCCCTGCCCAGATTGCCCCAAGCAGTAGAAGAAAACAAGCTTCCCACCTGGCTCCTGGTGTCCAGGGAAGGGAACAGACCTGTGGAAGGGGCTGGAGCATGAGGAATGGCTGAGGGAGCTGGGAAAGGGGCTCAGCCTGGGGAAAAGAAGGCTCAGGGGGGACCTTGTGGCTCTGCACAACTCCCTGACAGGAGGGGACAGCCAGGGGGAGTTGGGCTCTGCTCCCAGGGAACAGGGACAGGAGGAGAGGGAACGGCCTCGAGCTGCGCCAGGGAAGGTTGAGGATGAATATGAGGAAAAACTCTTCATGGAAAGTGTGGTCAAACATTGGAATGGGCTGCCCAGGGCAGTGGTGGAGTCCCCATCCCTGCAGGGATTTAAAAGCTGTGTGGATGTGGGACTTGGGGAGATGGGTCAGTGGTGGCCATGGCAGTGCTGGGGGAACAGTTGGATTTGACGATCTCAGAGGGGCTCTTCCAACACTCTGATGATTTTATAATTTTGTAATCTCACATTCGTGTCTCAGCAGTGGCCTGGCTTTACCAGGACATGTAAGGAATGTGCTTCCTGAGCATTTCCTCTAAACCTGGAGTTAGGAGGCTTTCAACAGAATTGTCTCTTCTTTTGAGAGTCCTTTGGGATCCAGACTGCAAACGCCCTGGGCAGGTGTTTGAACCAAGGGCTGTCACACCAAAATTCAGCAACATTTTGCTACCAGCTCCCACAGTTCCAGATCTAATTAACTAGGAAGAGCAAAATACTTTTACTGGTCTTTCCCAAAAAATTCACAGACTCCAACCCAAAGTCTCCAAAGATTAGCAGTATCTTTCATACACAGCAGTTGAGATTTATGGAACTTTGCATAATAAAGAGAATCATTTCTATGGCCTGCTTGAGGGATGACTATTTCAGGCAGCTCTGGAAAATAAAATAATGAATTAAAAATGGCACGGCTTTGCAGCGGAACTGCATTCGTTGCTCCTGCTTTTCTGCCAGGCAGTTTTGATCCACCAAAGTGCAGGAATAATCAGTGTCGCAGCAGATATGGAAGGCAAATCCTGCAGACCAACTGAGTGGAAAGCCAAGTGTCTCCCTGCATATTCATCTATTTATCGCCTCTGATTCTCCTCTAATTCCTTTATTTTCCTTAGGTTAATAGACTTTTCTCCATGCACACCCATTGTTCTCATGAAATAGGATTTGTCTGCACGCGAGATGTTCATATAACATATGAGGGCAGAATTCATCAAAACAATTGAGCTGCGAGCAGGGATCTCACTGAGTTGCTTTTTGCCTCCTTTATTCCCATCTTTTCTGGATTTGAATTGTTAAACAGGAGCTCTGCTGCAGCGTCAAAGAGTGCCTTACAAAAGCTGTTGCCGTAGAATTACACCGAGAAATGAGTTCTTTTAAAATCAGCAGCACAACAAGTGGTTATTTATTTGTACTCAGGCCTATTTAACAGCTCTTCATTACAAGAATGGCCCAGAGTCTGAGGAACAACTTATCCATTACACTCCTGCTCTCAGTTTATTCCATAAAGAGCAGATAACGACTATTCACACATTGTCAAAGAGTTCTCAGAAAATAACTCCCTCTTTTCTCACCTCTTCCAGGAATCCCTGAACTGCCCCTGTGCCTGTCACACCAGCAACACAACCTCTCTGGGATCCCAGAGTGGTTTGGTGGGAAGTGACCTTAAAGCTCATCCAGTCCCAACTCTTGCCATGGGCAGGGACACCTCCCGCTATCCCAAGGTGCTCCAAGCCCCATCCAACCTGGTCTTGGACAGTGCCAGGGATCCAGGGGCAGCCCCATCTTCTCTGGGAAACCTGTGCCAGGGCCTCACCACCCTCACAGGGAAGGATTTATTCTCAATATCCCATCTAACCCTGCGCTCTGACAGTGGGAAGCCATTCCCTGTGTCCTGTCCCTCCACTCCTTGTCCCAAGCCCCTCTCCAGCTCTTCTGGAGCCCCTTTAGGCTCTGGAAAGAGCCCTGAGGTCTCCCTGGATCCTTCTCTTGTCGAGGTGAACATTCCCAGCTCTCCCAGCCTGGCTGCAGAGGAGAGGGGCTCCAGCCTTCGGAGCATCTCTGTGGATTCCTCTGGACTCTCTCCAACACCTCCATGTTCTTCTGCTGTGGGCCCCAGGGCAGCTCTGCAGGTGGGGTCTCTCCTGAGCAGGAGATATGGACATCATGAGGGCACAATCCCCTCTCCCCTGCTGGTCATAAAACCCTTTTTGAAACCCTTCCTAGGAACAGAACTTCTCCCTGGCTGCAAAGACATTCCCATTCCATCCAGAGGGGTGACAGAGGTGTCTCAGGGCATGTGCTGGGATCTGTTTTCCTCCCCTTTGCTGCTCCTGCCTCTCGTGTTCCTCAGCAGTGGTTCCATGCTGGAGTTTGCCTGGCAGCCCTTTGGAGCAGGGTGGGAGGAGGAGCAGGGGCAGCTGGGCTGTCACCTGGAGATTCAGCTCCTTCCCTTTCAATCCTGGCTCCAAGGCTGACGTGGGTGTCCTTCAGCTCTTTCTGCTGAGACATTAATTTTGAAGAATTAAGGATTTTGGGAGAGTCTAGATTATAGTTAGACTAGATGTTACTGAGTTCGCTGAAGTAGATAAGCATTGTTCGTAGTTAACAGAAGCCGGATCTTAGATAAGCTATCCCGGGTCTAGTAAATAATTGCCTCTCAACTTTGTGTTTGTGTAGCTGTGCCTACATGGAAAACCAGAATGTGATAAATAGGTCTCAGGAGCACAGAAAAAGTTGCAGGCTTCCCATACTTGAAAAACCAATTGAACACAGGAAATTATGAGTTCTACCAAGGATTCGTTTGTCACGTATGCGCTGAAAAGGTAGAAAGGTCAGAACGAGGAAGACTCATTTTACTTCCTCATTTTGGGTGACCACTCCCCAGAATGGAGCACCGACTCATTTCAGGGAACAAACTACGCATGCTTAATAGCCTTTTTGTCAATTAGCATACGAAGTGGAGGGAAGGAAGTGACAAAGCTGTGAATACTCATTCGTATTTTGCATGTTCAACACTTTTGTAAATAAAAGGCTTTGTAATTACCTGTGATCTTTGCAGTGCACATTAGGGAATGATCCCACGCGCTGCCTGGCTGTCATAATAAACATGCACTTTCTGACTTTAACTGTTAGAGCGTCTTTGTCCAGCTCAGCTGGATATCGATGTTAGATCGATATTCATATTTTAATAAGTCACTGCCCATCATCTTCACTCATGAGAAAGGGAGATAGTTTATCTTATCTTCTAAGGGGCTTTGAAATCCATGGATATATGGATTTTTCTGGGACTGAGTGTTGGAGGAAAGCACAGGCAGGACAGGGAACTCAGAAGTTGTGTTTTATCTCCTGGAGTCATAGAGAATTTTAGCTGATATATTTTGGTGTTTATACATCTAAATTATTGTATTCAGTTGTAGAGGAACTATAGATCTGAATATTTTGCTTAATTTTAAACTCTGTTTTGAAGTTTGGATTCCTCTCAGGGCCTGTAAAATGAAGTAGATAATCCAGTGTGTAATATAAAATCTTTGGCCATCTTACAATTGTACGCATTTTGCAATATTTAATATTACGAACTACATACAATGTCTGCCCCCCAAACTGCTCTGTATATTTAACTTAAACATTATTTTAGTTGAAATAAGGTTTCAGATGGATCTTTACAGCTCTGCAGGATGTGACTTTCTGTCTTCATTCATTCCTTACATATGGAGTGAAAATTCACTAAGTTGATTGGATTTACTTTTAATTTCTAATCAAGTTACTGACAAAGTATCTGCCTCTGAAGCTTTTGTAATTTTAATATTAAATATAGTAAAAATGTGATAGCAAAGGTAATATTAGTTTTAATATTAAAATGTAGATGGACTGTACCATGTTGTCTTCTTCACTGACAACCTTCTGTGAAGACTGGGTTTTAAAAATCATTCTCCTACAGAAATATTTTAAAAACATTTTAACAGTTCTCCAGTGAAGGTGTTTATTTCCCCTAGAAGTATTTAAAATACATTTTTTAAAATCTGAGTTTAACGCAGCAGCATTTCAGTGCTACAAGCCAAGGCAAATCTAATTTCATTGTAGAATTCCTCCGTTTACAGAACCAGAATAATAATAAAAATTAAAAGAAAAATACACTCGGCAGGGGAAAGAAAAAAATCCCAAAGCCAGAAATTTCTGCTTTTGCAAAGATAGTGTTGGTGGTGCCATTCCCTTTGAAATAATTCCTCCCTAATTGGTATCCCAATGTAATGGGTAAGTGAACATATTTCACAGCAGCAGCTGTTGGATGTTCAATGACTGGAAAATACGGCGCTGGTGAAGTGTGTGGAGTGCTCATCCCATCAGGAGGAGTAAGTTAATCATACACAATTCACTGAGCACTGGAGCTGCATTTGCAGAGCAGGGGCTGCCTTTTAATTGTCGCGGGCCCCTTTTCAATATCTTGCAGGATCTTTTGTCTCAGCCGTAGCAGTTTTGGTTGCATCCCTAAAATTGTCAGTCTTCCTTATTTTTGCAAGGGCCTAACAATTCCTCCTTCACAATGCAGCTTAAATTGGACCAGATGCTGCATCAATAGAGCAGTCTGCCCATCTCAGAGGCATTAAGCCCAAAATTATTTAGAAAATTGAAGCCTTTAACATACTCTGGATTAATGTGATTAAGTAGAGCTTGCTTTAATTCATAGCCATCTATTCCTTTATTAATAGCCATTTCATCAACAGGAGCAGCACATATGGGGACAAGATGACTGAAAGTTAAATTGATTGCTGGAAGCCTGGAAGAAAAGCATTTAATGTTTCAATAATAACTGATGTAAGACTTCACTGCAGGGCATTTTGGATAGATTTAGACCAGCTTATGAACACAGTATTTATTAGTATCTTTTAATTTTTATTATAAGCTTGCTAAATGCAAGTTGGTGGGGTTTCTTTTGTATTATTTTTATTTTTAATCCCATCTTTAAGTCTGCATTTGATATACAAGATTTATAAAGGAGAGTCTCTCTTGTGACTGATAATAGCTGGGTCAGGCCGTAGAGGAGTTGGGACATCTGAAAGGCTTAGGAAGAGAGAAAATATGAGAGAGGAGACTCTGTTGTGATTATTTGCACACATCCATTTCTGATCCTAGAACCATTCCAGGTGCTGAAGGAGTGTGTGAGAGCTCTTGTGTGACCCATAATACAGGGGAGCCATCCCTCACACACTTAAACCCCATTCGTGGGGAGGGTCTTGGCTTATTTCCCAACTCGGGAATTACGTCCGTGCAAATTTATACATGGAATAATGGAATCAAAAAATCATTGGGTAGAATGACAGAATCCCAGAATCCCACAATGGTTTGGGAGGGAATGGACCTTAAAGCTCATCTCATTCCACCCCCTGCCATGGGCAGGGACACCTCCCACTATCCCAGACTGCTCCAAGCCCTGTCCAGCCTGGCCTTGGACATGATGTGTGTAGGGAGAGAGGCATTTACAGGGTGATCCAATACCATGGAATGACCATTCCAACAACTGACAATTGAAGAGATCTAATCCCAGTGCCTGGGAACATTGAAGAGATCTAATACCAGTACCTGGGACAGCTCCCAGTACTGTGTATTTGCCAGTAAAATCAGTCCTAAATTCTGCTAAAGGTAATTAAGATGCCAGGGTTTCTTGGTATGTTCAGACTGGTCTAATTCACCTAAAATAAATCTCTGATTTAAAATGGAGAACAGCGACAATGAGCTGTGATTTGTGGCCATAATCAGAGTCAAGGAATAGGATCCTGGAAATTGGGGTTGGAAGTCATTACTCCAAGCTCTCATGGGAAGCAGGACCATCTCCAACACTCATCAGGCCATCAAGCCAATTCAGGAACAGCTCCAGGGTGTAGGTTACAGAAGGGCTGCACTGCAGGACTGTCCAACTGGTGACAGAGGTTCTCCAAATGTCCTGTTTGAGCCTTCCACGTTGCGGGATATGGCCATTGTCACTTGCTGGGCTGAGGAAAGAAAATGGGGAGCTGCTGGAATGAATCCAGAGGAAGCCATGGAGATGCTCTGAGGGCTAGAGCCCCTCTGCTCTGGAGCCAGGCTGGGAGAGCTGGGGGTGCTCACCTGGAGAAGAGAAGGATCCAGGGAGACCTCAGAGCCCCTTCCAGGGCCTAAAGGGGCTCCAGGAGAGCTGGAGAGGGGCTTGGGACAAGGAGTGGAGGGACAGGAGACAGGGACTGGCTTCCCACTGTCAGAGCGCAGGGTTAGATGGGATACTGGGAATAAATCCTTCCCTGGGAGAATGGGGAGGCCCTGGCACAGGTTTCCCAGAGAAGCTATGGCTGTCCCTGGATCCCTGGAAATGTCCAAGGCCAGGTTGGATGGGGTTTAGAGCAGCCTGGGATAGTGGGAGGTGTCCCTGCCCATGGCAGGGGGTGGAATGAGATAATCTTTATTCTCTCTTTCAACCCAAACCATTCCGTGATTCCATGATATCTTAAGAAGGTATATAATGTCAAGCATTTCTCCCTCAGTATTACAAAACTGCATTTTATTCCAGGTTGGATTTATGTAACCTCAGCTTTTGGCCACAGGATCTTCCAGTGCAGCAAAACCAGAGCTCAGTTCAATATGAGAAAAAAACTCTCCAAGGAATGGCAGATGTGAGAAAGGGAAATTTGTGACCCTCCTTTTGGCAGAGTTGTTGTTCCTGAATTCCAGCAGTTCTCCAAGTATTAGGGATGTACAAATCCATAAATGACAGCACAGTGATCCACATTATTTCCATATATTAATTCCCTGAGTTTTGTTTTTTGTTAATAAATTAACAATAGGGTTTTTTTCTCATTGTCTTCTAAATACTCTTGGGCATCCAAATTGGTCATTCCTTTTTGGATGAATAAATGTCAAGGTATACTGGTTTCACTTGAATTAAAAATCCCTTTTTTGCTTTGCTGAAATGGTGCCCTTTAAATGGGAATATAAAAAGGATACAAGTGACCTATAGTTGAAAACTCTTGATTTGGGGCTGGTTGAACAGAAATAATGGATAATCAAATACAAGGAATGTTAATTAGGCTTAAACTGGAGGTAAATGGTTTTTAATGGTCTAATGTAAATGATGATATTTACATTATAGCGAAAGAAAAAAAAGCAAAACTACTTTTTGTTTTGTGTGAGTAGCACTGCATTATTTACTGGAATTAATTTTAATTAATTGTATTAGTGGCTGAAATCAAGGCTGCTCTTATTGGCTTACCCAGCATAATTAATCATGGTAATAATTCATTTTATGTGACTTCTTGAGGTTAAGCTTTGGTGGAGCCATTCATTAAAATCGAGAATTAATAATGTCTAAAAGGTTGGCCACAAAAAAAGGAGAAATATCTGTAAGATTTATTAAAGGCCAATGACTGATCTACTCCTCTTTGTTTTTTAAACCTGGTCTCAGACCTGGGTCATGCAGCTGTAGAAGTGTCTCAGCTGGTGTTTGATCTGGTTCTGTGGTTAAATGGCTTTGTGGAGTGTATTTTTCACAAGTCCTTAAGAAGATTCTTCTCATCTCTAAGTGGGGGTTTGTGCTCAGATTCCAGGAATGAGGAATTCCTCTCTCCACCATCAGAAATGGGATGTTCTGGAATAGAGCTCCTGATGATGCTGGGCTTGGAGCAAAATTCTTCTCCCTGCAGGGACCTTCATGAGGGTGGTTGGGAAAATAAAGTTACAGTCAAGTAGCTGAAGCGAAAATGAATCCCTGGGATGATTTTCTATCTCCAAACTTTTTTGATTAACAGAGTTTTCAGGGGGTTAAATATCTTTTTATCAACCAGACAACCAATTTTGTCACCTTTTGTGATTTGAACTCTCCTTTGTTGCTCTTTGCAGACATTTGTACCACACACCCAAGACTGCAAATTCCTGATTTGCCAGTTTCTGACCTCACTTCAATTTTTAATATCTCTCCTACAATTTTTAATATCTCTACTGGGCAAATTTTTAGCCCTCTCCTTCAATAACCTTGCAGGAATATCACTTGAAAAGGGGCAATGGCTGTAATTTATAATTAAAAGAAATAGCAGGATTTCTAAAGCTCTTTGAGGGAAAGTACTGTAAATGAAATGATTAAATATAATTTTAATTAATTATATGTCTTATAGCTGTTCTAGATGTATAAATTGTCAAAATTTTATCTTTTGAATCTCTTTAATAGTTTCTGCTAAAGACTTTTTCAGCAAATAGTTGCTTGTGCATTTTTAGAACTTTCTAGAATTCTTTAATTAATTTTGGTGGACTTAGAAGTATATTTGTCTAGCACAAATTAATTCTGAATTTTCATCCCAGCTCCCTTTTTGCCCTCTGAGTGTCTGTTTGTCATCACAAACTTTACTCTGTTGCCTTCTCTTTGCACTTTGATGCTTGCTGGTGAAACCAGGTTGCCTCTACTGCTTTTTGCAGATTTGCTTTGGGAAAATCAGGAGGGAAAAAATGATCCCAATCTTATTTATATTTATAATAGAACTGTCAGAGTAGTTTAATAAAAATCAGCTATGAAGGAGAAGCTTTCAGAGTACAAATACAGAAATTTATCCTTTTTTTTTTTTTTGACATTGTGGTCTACAGTTCTCAGGTATTAAGTTCTGCACATTTTTCCTAAGCTCTTTGGTGGTTTCCAGCTTCAGAAAGAGTCAGAATTGTCGTATTTCAGAAACCAAACCTTTTCTTCAGAGATCTCCTCCGAGTAGTAATCTCTTACTGGATTCACTCTAGAGAGACAAGGAGAAAGCCACAATTTTTGTAGTTCTAATAGGAAATATTAAAAATTAGAGTATCTCGCTCTCATTTCTTGTTTTTAAAATTCCAGATTAGTTAATATTTTCCAACTCTCCAGCTTGCTATTTATAGATGTCCTCAGGTATTGTATTTACCTCCATTTATCACTTTTCAAAGCTCTTCTCAGTGCATGACATATTCCTCACATTCCTATTATTCTTTGCTTTCTGTTACACCCCTTTATTTGAGGAAATTTCTGTGTTGCATAACAGTGGCACTGAGGCTTTGCGGCTAAAAGCTGTAAACTTTTAAGGAAAAAAAATCAATCATGTTTTCTGTTATATTGACATTAAAACAATTCGCTTTGTAGATTGAACCTGAGTTATTAAATCCAGGTATGTTGTTTATGTGTTTATTATTAACTTTTAAATCTAAGCTTTTTCTGTCCCAAAGCAGACCCCCAGCATTGCTTTGGTTTGGGATATTACACCCATTTTTGGCAATACATCAGCTCGTAAATCATCTCTTCTTTTCTGAAGATTTGGGTCTTCTATTCCTGCTGTGTCCTGGGATATCACTCCCTTTCCAGCCAAAGGGGAAATCTTGTTTTCCATTTGCCTTCTTCAGAATGAGTCACAATTGAAGCAAATGGGTAAAACTCAATATTTGGGCTATTGGGGCAGAGTTAGATGGGATATTGGGAAGGAATTGTTCCCTGGGGCAGAGGGAGTCCCTGGCACAGGTTGCCCAGAGAAGCTGTGGCTACCCCTGGATCCCTGGAAGTGTCCAAGGCCAGGTTGGACAGGGCTTGGAGCAACCTGGGATAGTGGAATGTACTAGAGGATTTTTTAGAGGAAATACAATTTATTGGAATATAAAGGCTCCATCCATCAGATGTGTCAGTTAAGGGTTAAATTTGGGCTTTCAATGAGAATTTTTTTGCTAAGAGAATCTGGGTTTTTTCTGTTCCCAACTCCATAGCTAAAAGATTTCAACTCCACTATACAAAAATGATACAGAACTTGTAGTTGGGTAAGAGTCTTCCTCATCAACCATGATGAAAAGAAGATAACTCAAAAGTCCCAACTCTTCGCACGGATGAGTTTGGCATAGAAAAGCTTCGTTAAAGCCAAATGAACAAAGGAAAAAGGGAAAATTCACTTATATATTCCCAGCCTTTAAGGCTGGTAAGGGCTCCCTGCATTATTTAATTTGACATTTTTATTTTATAGATCATTATGTTTCATCGCGTTACTGTTTTATCAAGACCTATCACTTTTTCCTTTAAGTTTAGCTGATATTTGACTGAAATGTCTCTCCCAGAAGGAAATCTGATTTGATTTGAAAATGTCAGGAAATGGAGAGGTGCTTTACAGGACATGGGTTTAGAGGAGCAGCCCAAGATCCAGAGGTACATCTGAGCAGGGACCATTTTCCATATCCATATCTGTTTTCCATTTGGAATTCCCTGGTTTCCATCCCACCACTGACTCTTGATCTGCCTGTCCATTGCTTTCTCAAAGGCCCCTTTTGCATCCCCTTCCTGAGGCCATGCTCATCTCCTTGAGTTAAAAACCTCCAGGGGTTTCTTTTGGGAAGGATAAATTCATCCGGCACTTTGTGACTGGCACTGAAATGACTTTTCAAGATTTCTTAGTGCCAGGGTTAATGTCACCAGAGCTGTTCCCACAACCCCTTTTCTCTTTGACATCCCAATTCAGGCCCTGTTTCCTTTTATTGCAGTATGGCAGTGAAATTCCATGTTTATTTCCACCCTTACCCTTACCTCAAAAGTTGTTCCCCATTTGCAGGTACCGTGTGTGTTCACTTTTTCCCTTCAGCAGAGACTTTACCTCTGACTTCTCTAATACATTTTTGATTGAGTGGCCCCAGTGCAGCAAGAAATGTCTTTGTAAGGCCATCCCATCAGCTCCTCATCTGAGTTACCCACAGAATTTATAAATTGAGACTTTATATTTTTTTCAAATTCCTGATGAAGGGCTTGAAGAGCAACAGGCTCTGTAGCAGTCCCTGCAGAGGACAGATAAAAATGTTGCCATTCAAGCCTTGTTCCCTTTGGACACTTTTTTTTTTTTTTGGAGATGTCATTTAGACAATTCTTAATCCACTTAACACGTGCACTATCGATATGGGGGAGTGTTAATTTTTTAATCAGTCATGAAGTAATAAGTCAAATGCATTAATAAAGCCTAAGCTCCATCCATGCTATTACAACCCACATTTATTACAGCCAGACTTGTAATTTCATGGAAGGATGAAATGGAGTTTGGCTGACAAGGCCTGTATGCCATAGGACCATGGTGTTAATTATAAGCCCATCTTCGACGTTCTTCCTTCACTTGTCTGAAATTAAACCAGAATATCTTTTCTAGGAGCACATTCCAAATGGGAACAGCATCTGGTCCACAGGACCAGGCCAGAAGGAGTCTAAAATAATCCCCTTTTAAGGGCTTGTAGTGGGGGCATCCAGCCTATAAAAACATAACTTATAGTAAGCACAGTGAACAAGGAAAGTTTTTCCATCTCCTTTTTTTCCTACATGTTTATATAATTTATTTTCCCCCTTTTATTGGCTGTTTGATGTACAGCCGTTTTACAAATAAAAAGGGTTTATAGCAGTGGTCTTGCTTCCAGTTATTCTATTCAGCAAAACCAATCAATACTCTGTTTATCAAACCCATTTTGCTGCTAAAGAACAGACAAGATTTTAGCAAACAACAGTGAAAATTTTTACAGCTCTGCCACAGAAATTTTAAATACTTGCAAATAAGAAACAGATTCATTTAGTACTTTCATTTGGCAGATTTTTTGAAAAAACCCAATATTTTTTGTGAAAACTGCCAATCTTTTTTAATTTCATTCAAGTAGTTTACTGAAAAATATGAGCATTTCTGTGAAAAAAAAAAAAAAAAAATAAAAGCATGTTCAACCCCAATTTTTG
>VYZR01099394.1:0-41765 GCA_013400675.1 Oxylabes madagascariensis | reverse complement strand
CCCCCAGCAGAGAGAAAGGACTTGTCTCATAGTTCTGATGTCATTAAACATCAGATGTGTACATTCTGTGGCAGATAAGGACCTTTCAGTACTGGTTTAGTTGCTATCAAGTTGCTGAAGAGTACAGGTTGCAAGTCACATCATTCATCATTGTATGAGTGTATTAATATTCAAAAACTCCTGCTTTCCAAGCAGTTGTCCTTTAGAAGAGACTGACACCTCACTGGGATTCAAACTGTCCCTGGGAAGGAGCCTGGCTCTTGTTTAGGGAAGCTCTGGAGTGCACAGAAGTCAATTGAAAAGCAGGAACCTTTGATCAAATCAAACAGTTGAAAGAGATCCTCCCCGATGAGCATCTCTGAAGTGTGGGGCCCTGACAAAGTCCTCCTGACTGTTAATTTAGGCTCTATTTTATAATTCATTAGAATTGGGAGACTGAAAAAAGCGACAAACAACCCCCTGACTTCTGTCAAGTGGCATATGGCTGTCACCTCTGCTCAGCCTCCAGTGCCCTGCTCAGCATTCCTGCTCTCCCAGGAATGAGCTGATCTATAAGAGGATTGCACTGGATGGCTCTGTAAGTGCTCGAGATGTTGTTTCTTTGTCATTGATACAGAAAAGAGGGGTGAATGGGATATGCCAAAAATACTGCAAAAAAAATCTTTGTAGATAATTTTATTTTTTAATGTTTGCAGAGGTGTAGGGCAAAGTCTGTATCGCCTGGTTTTTTATTGGGGCCGTCCTCAGAGCTTTCCAGATTTTTTTAGACTGTAAGCCTGACTTGCCCCTTGAAGTTGCCTGCTGGCACCTCCTTGCTGCCTATACAGAGGGATTTGGACTTTCAGCCCACAAGTTTTGTGGCTCTTCCGTAGTGTCACAATTTCTGTAAAGTAATATTTGGCTTCCCTGTTAGGGAAAAGGGTGATTTTCTCCTCTCTCCCCAACCTTTCAGCCAGATACAAGCTCTTTCTTTGTGTTGACTCTGGCAATCACAAAGTTCTCTGCTCAGGCTGAAAATTAACCCTGCATGAATGGAAGTGAAACGTGGTTTCCAGCCAGGATTTAAATTGCCAGGAGCAGGAATGCTGGTGGGATCACCCTTCTGGCATCAGCACTGACCTGCAGTGCCTGAGCCAATTCCAAACCCTGCTGTGCTCCTGGTCAGGGAGGAAAGTGTCATATTGGATCAGATCAGGAAGTTTGGCTGCTCTTCGTGGGGTATCAGAAGTCATTTCTCCAGACCTTTGGAAAAATCAATCTGATACCAGAGGAGAGTGTTTGGTGTGGTACAAATTTGAGTCCTGTAAAGGTCTTCAGTCTTGTAATTCTCTTGACCTGTGGGTTCAGAGATTTCAGCCAGTTCAAGGTGCCTTTAAAGGAAGGCTCCTTCTTGCTTTCATGGTCTGTACAAAAGTCAAGCACAGAACAAAACTAATTTCTTTTTAGAGCAGCCTGGTCTAGTGGAAGGTGTCCCTGTCCGTGGCAGGAGATGGAACAAGATAATCTTTAAGGTCCTGTTGAACCCAAACTATTCTGTGATTCTGTGAAAACGTGTTTGGGAGAAATGAAAAATCCACTTGCCTCCTTCAGCTCTGTTCTTTTCCCGAGCACAGTCCAAACCAGATGCTTGTTTGGGGAGTTCTTCTCCCCACATTCCTCAAAAGTACCCAGCCCATAGGAAACAACTCAGGTACAGCTACAATTCCCTGTGGTGGGTGCCTGTTGACCACAAATCCCATCATTTTTCATTCCTTCTGCCTTTCTGTTTGGATTTTTGAGTTAGTGGCAGAGAGGAAGCCAGGGCTCCCCAGTTGTGGTCACTCTCTGACCACAGGGTGAAGGACAAACCTGTGGCCACCGCTGCTCAGGGGCTTCCGGAATTTCCTCTCCAGCCTTGTTGATCCTTTGTGAATACCCAGAGAAGCGAAGTCATTGTAAGGCATCTCATTCCCTCTTTCCTGTCAGGGACAAGTCCTTATCTTGCCTGTGTTTGTGCAGGAAATGTAAGCAGGGCTGATGTTTTTCCAGCAGTTGAGGACCATCTGTCCTACAACAAACTCGTCACCTGCCAGACTTGTTCAGAACATCTCTCAGTCCATATGTCTTGTGTATCCATGATAAAGAAGAAATGTAGGAGCCATTTCTCTTCCCTGTGACCTTCCAAACACGCTGGCATTTAGCCTGGGTGCTGATACAGGAGTTCTCCAGATTAATATCTGCTTTTCGTTGTGCTGACCCAGTTTGCTTGCAGAGGGGATATTTATTTCTCCCCAGCTTTGAAGGCCTGTACTTTTTTTAGACATTGCATAAGGAATCTATCATCTGCAAATAATTAAAATTAGACACTAGAAATGACATTGTGTTGCTAATGAGCAGATGTGTCTACTTATACCAGTGGAAGAACAGCTGTACACATAAAAAATGCTGCAGCCACCCTAAACCAACATTTGGTATTCTGCTACAGGCCTGGAACTTCATTTGGAGATTAAAGGGGGAAAAATAATCTCTCCCTGTGAAATATAACCATTTTTATGTTTTGCCTTTACATTTTTGTAACTCACTTCCCTTCATAATTTGAGTGAGATTTGTGAGTCTCAGATTAAAGCGTCTTTGTCGCGTATTTCAAACGTTATTAAGAGCCTTGATGGTCTCAGCATTATTACAAGGTGTAACAAAAACCAGTAGAAATACAAAATCTATTGTCACCAGGCATATTAAATATATTCAAAATAGAATTACCAGCCCCTCAGGGAGCCGTTCTTGGTCCAATTCTCCTCCATATTTTCATTAATGACTCGGAGGATACAGTGAAGAGGATGCTAATTAAATCAGTGGTAAAGACATTGCTGGGAGGCTCTTGAAGGAAGCGAATAAAGCACAGCTCTGTGTTGATAAATTAACAAAAGCCATGGAAATCGATGTGCCAGGACACAATAAAGATAAATGTGTGGTGGTTCCTGCAGGGCTGGACACTCAAGAGTAGAACTGGGTTGTTTGATAGGAGTCTTTCTGTTGCCTTCTTCTAATTCCTGCTCTTTCCAATGAAATCTCAGTGGTGGGGCAGTTGATTGATACTGGCTCATCCCACCAACAATGAATTTAGTCCCTTGCCCAAAATCGCCTCCAAAATACCTGTGATCTGTGGTTTTTGTAAATTAGTAAAGTCTTTGCCAGAGTTGCACTTTGAGAATGCAACTTCATCTACTTCCTGAACTGAAATCTTGTGTTTTGTTGTTCCCACTCTTTGTGTTTCTCCAGGAGTAAACAGGCATTAAAAATAAATAGGTGTTATTAGGCTGCTTTGCATCCCCAGGAATTTCAGCTGCCGTGCCCTAATTTGCACGTTAGACTCTTCTTATCCATATACATTAGAATAGACTTTTCCTGACCTATATTTGCAGTTTAGGAGATGATGTTTTCCCTGCATCATTCTTAATGAAGGGGATTATTAACCAGAGCAGTGGTTGCCGAGGTGGGCTGAACACTTTGCATTTTGAGGTGAGTGGTGCTGAATCAATTCTGGCTCAAGGGCAAAAGTCCTTCTGGGCTCTGAATTCCTTTTTCAACTGCTTTTAGGTTCTTTATTTTACATCTGACAAGGATGTGTGAATCATTTCCCCAGAACTACTGAAAGTTAAAACTCTGACACTGTGGGAAACATGAATTCCCCTGAGGGAGGTGCGATTTATATTGGATGTAAGGAAGAATGAGATTATATTATATTACATATAAAATATAATATTATGTGGATCCCTTCCAACTCAGAAGATTCTGTGATTCTGTGCTATAAGAATGAGATGATCTTTAAAGGTCCTTTCCAACCCAAACCATTCCATGATGCCGTGGTTCTATCCGTGAAGCCGGCGGGAATGTGGTGGGAATAACAACATCTAAATTTTCATGTGTTTGTAGAATTAGGAGAGGGCAACCTTAGGAAGTCTTTTTCTGCAGAATTTTTTGATGGATTGTTCCTAATTCTTAGGCAAGGAAAACAATAGATGAAGTCAAAACAAAGAGATACCAAACATTGTTTTCTTCTCCAAATAATAGTGAATTTACTGTACTTGGGTCTGGAAATCTGAGGCACTGAAGCGTGACATCATTAATCATAGTTTATGGTGATTATTAGTAGGCTTTTAATCTTTGTTTTTGTGTATAATTAGGTACAAGAGGTCAAAGCTGACTCTCTTCTGAACAACAATATTTTCAGTGAATGACTGTTTTTCTCTGCCTGCAATTTCCTTGTGCATATTTATAAGAGCACACTTGTCTGTGTTTTGAGAGAGCAGTGTCCCATGAGCTTATCTGCTGATAAAAGCAAATGACAACACTATTATTTTTATTATCACTAATTATTTTTATTACTATTGCAACAGCACCTGGTGAATCAGAGTGGGTTTGGATTCATAGTGCTGGCAAATGCCTCAATTGAGGCGAGGCACTAATGAACAGCAGATAATCGAAGAGAAAGGAGAAGGCACATGAAGAAAACAACAGCAAATCTGTGTGGCTCCATAGATGAGCCCATGTAGTAACTGGTCTGAATCCCTGCATTTCTTAATTAAAATTTTCCCCAGTTGTTGTCCAGCTCTTGGTAACATCACTACAAAGTTAATCCCTGAAGAAAATCAGCAATGAGGGCCCAGTTCCAATGCCTAAACAGAAATGCCTTTGCCATGTCAGATGCTTTTGTGCATTATTCCTATTTTCCAGCAGTTAGAAAATGTGGAGCTCATTTCTGCCTTCTGTCGTGTCCTTCAGTCTCTTCCACACATCCTTGCTGCATGCATTTTATTTGGGATTTATTTATTTGGGATTATTATCAGGATCTCCAGGCGGGCTTGTCTCACCAGCACAGCCAGGAGCGATAAAGGGTGAGCTAAATCCACTTAAATTTAGATATTTCCATGGGTGTGGAGTGGCTCAGCTCCCACAGGTGTTGGGAAAGATCTGTCAACACAGTTGACTTAAATGAGGCATCAATGTTTGGTCAGTTTTGGTTGCCTAAACCAAAGCGCAGTTATAGCTTCACCAATAAATATGAATAAAAATTTCATTCCCTTCCCATGTTCATAGAATCATGGAATTATCTGAGTTGGAAAGGACCTTAAAAACTATCTCATCCCACCTCCTGTCCTGGACAGGGACACCGTCCACTGTTTCCGTCCACCGTCCACCGTCCTGGTTTCTCTGAGCCCCATCCAACCTGGCCTTGGACACTTCCAGGGATCCAGGGGCAGCCACAGCTTCTCTGTGCCAGGGCCCCCCCACCCTCACAGGGAACAATTCCTTCCCAATATCCCATCTATCCCTGCCCACTGGCAGTGGGAAGCCATTCCCTGTGTCCTGTCCCTCCATCTCTTGTCCAAAATCCCTCTCCAGCTCTCCTGGAGCCCCTTTAGGCACTGGAAGGGGCTCTGAGGTCTCTCTGGAGCCTTCTCTTCTCCAGGCTGAACATTCCCAGCTCTCTCAGCCTGGATTCAGAGGGGCTCCAGCCTTTGGAGCATCTTTGTGGCTTCCTCTGGAGTTTCTCCAGCAGACTGAGGTTCATCCTGCTTCCAGACAGATTTTTAAGAGAAAGTACCTCTGAAAAACCCTAATGTCTATTTGTGGCAGAAAATGTCTAGAATCCTGCCTAAACCCAACTATTTAACTTTTGATTAAAGTGAAGTCAATTTTGATTAAAGTCCCCTACAATAAGGTTAGTGCCATTAAGGATGATTTATGTGCATAATTCACTGTTCCATTCATCTGTTCTGTGCACTACTGGTAAATATGAATTTTCAATTAATAATTAGAAATGGATTAACACTTTTATCTGCCAGTGATACTTGAGTTAATACTTGAGCTTTGTTACACTCATCTAAAACAAACCTGTGAGGAATTTTTTCCCGGACTCAGGTTGATGATGCACTTCCCTCAAAGGTCAAGGGCATGCATTTATACATTGTTATGCATTGTTATATCTGAAGGAATTAATAAATAATGAATATACAGGGAACTTTTCTTCTAAACCAAGTCTTTTTTGAGAATTTCTAGTTTTTAAAAATATGTATAAAATATTTGAAGAGCAAATATTGAAGATTTGTTAGAGGAGCAGTACTGCTTCTGGTATGTGAATCATGGAATGATTTGGGTTGGCAAAGACCTCCAAGATCTTTTAGTGCCAAAAGAAGACCAAAACCAGAGTTTCCCCCTTGACACTAAAAACTGTGTATATTGAAAACTTTGTAAACCTTGTTGACAGTGTAAAACTTTTCTTTATTATGTACAAGCTCAATAATTCTTTTAAACCTCCTGAAGAAACTCTTTTCTATTTAATTTATACTCCCTGCACCACAGCACTTTGAAAATCATCCAGAACTCTCAATGCACAGCACGGTAACGAAATTCTTTCCTATTAACATTTTTCTCCTTTAATCATGTGCCATAAAGAGTTTTACTTTCCCCTGGCAACTTTTAAGCTGTATGGATGTAATCATTAGAGTGAGTGATGACATCAAGCCAGGGTGACATGGTGCAATTGATTTTTACTAAATAATGATATGATGAGCTGGAAGAAGGAGTTTTATTAGTCTTAACTCAGCAAGGATTGATTGGGGAGAAGGAAATGACCAATCCGTATCTCAGGTTGCTGCAGGTATAAGAAAATAAGTGACAGCTGCAGAAAAGTCTATAAATCACGGGAAAAATTATGATAAAAATAAGGGCTTCGAACTGCCCTTTAAAATTTCACTGGATGGCAGAGAAGAGTCGAAGAGACCTCAGCCATTTATCTCCATTATGCCTGGAATCCTCCGAGAATAGCAAAGTTGACGGATGATGCTATTACATTTTTTTTATTATTTTTAAATGGAGGGAAGATAAGGAGTGGTGTATAAGTGTTACTTTCAAGTCATTAGAGGATTGAATCTTCGAAAGAATTCCTTGATTTAGCCAATAAAATAAAGTGTCTTTTGCTTTAGCCTTCTGTAGGTAATGTATTAAATATTGGCTTTTTTGGAAACGAGTCTGCTTGTTTGCAGTTTCTGAAGAAAAAAAATAGTACTGGGAAATCTGTTTTTTTATTGATCAGAGAATCACAGGATGGTTTGAGTGGAAAGGGAACTCAAAGATCATCTCATTCCATCCCCTACCCTTGGGCAGAGACAACTTCCACTATCCCAGGTTGCTCCAAGTCTTGTCCAATCTGGCCTTGGACACTTCCAGGGATGGGGATTCCATATTCCACCCCATATTCCAGTCCTTCAAATGGAAGGAGAGCCAGCATTTATTGCTTTGATGCCAAAGATTGTGAGGAGGACCAAAACTAAGTCATTCCTACCCAGGTGCATCAGAAGATACCAAAGTGTTGGCAAGAAAGGGATTTTTAGAGCCATTTCTTTGCCTGTTATCTACAGTTTGGAAAATAGCAGCTTTCCCAGTGGCAGTGTGTTTATATTCCTTGGCAGTCTCAACTTGGGAATGGTTCCTTTGACAGGATCTGGAAGCCCATCAGAGCTCCCTGTTCTCTCCAGCCACCATCCTCTCAGCACAAATTTCCGTTTCATATAAAGCAGAGCTCAGCTCTTGAGGGCTTTTTGTGGTTAATTGGTGCTCTGGGCTCTGCTGGCACAGTTGAGGACATTTTACGTTCTCCACAGTGGTCAGGGCTGAGCTCCGCTGAGGTGCTTTGGTCAGCCAGAGGGAAATTCCTGAATATAATCCATGCCCAACATCTGAACACATTTGGAGCTCCAGATGCCCTTGTCTACCCTGATTCTCCAGAGACAAGAGCTTACAATGACAGCCCAGTGCTCACACAGGATCTGGGCTGCTGGATTTTGTGCTTTTTTATATTTTGGCACCAAACAGTCATATCCAAACCCCATATTTTGGACTTTTGCCAGAAAGATGCCAATTCTCTGCTCTTCTCTCTGTTCTAAAATCAGCCTCTCTGTCAAAGCATCTCTTTAAAAGGAGATTTTCTGGCTGTTCCCAGCAGATCAGCTGATTTCCTTTGTTTCAGGTCTCATCCTTGAGTGCCAGGCTGCTACCTCGGAGGTCTTTTTGTTCCTGTTCCTGATGTGTTCCAGATCACCTGGTCAGGAACACAGGATTTGCCTTTTCCAGACTCTGTCTAGCCCCACTGATATTCCTGAAGTAGATCTGGATGAGAAAAGTTCCTTCACGGAGAGGATTGTTCAGCCCTGGCACGGCTGTCCAGGGCAGTTGGTGGATTCCCCATCCCTGATGGGATTTAAAAGCCGTGTGGATGTGGCACTTGGGGACATGGGTCAGTGGTGGCCTTGGCAGTGCTGGGGGATGGTTGGACTTGATGATCTCAGAGGCCTTTTCCACCCTCAGTAATTCTCTGATTCCTCAGGGTTAATAAATTTTCTTACCAGCTTTAAGAGGGAACATGTTTATTGTCTCAGTCCTGAATGAAAGGGAGGTTCGGGTCGTATGCACAGATTTCCTGTTACTCTTGAGGAAAAGATTGATCTCCTGGAGCTACCCTGAAAACTATCCCTAAACTGACAGGTTTTGCACATGGCAGGGGGTGGGACTGGGTGATCTTTAGGGTCCTTTCCAACACAAACTGTTTTATGTTTCTATGATTCTATGAAAATGTATTTCCTTAAAGTGAAGCCCTCAGGAATGGAATGTGGCTTTAGGTGCATTGTTTGAGAGATAAATGCTCTTTGCAGCGTAGATATTGTCTTATTTTCCACCCAGATTTTGAATACTTTGGCTTTCAATTGCTCTTCCAAGTTGAACAACTTTGGCAAGACTGAAGAGTCTCATTTCTCTATTTTTTTTTTTCCTCTAGAAATGTATTTTTAATTTACAGTTAGTTCTCCTCTTAACCTTCTCTTCAATAAATTAATTAAGCTGACTGGCTCCCTGATACTATGTCACGGTGGCACATGCAGATATTAAATAATCAGATTTTTTCAGTCAGAGCACTGTGCACGTGAGCTCATACCAAACTTACACTCGTAAATTCATGCTGGAAACCAGCACCCTCTGTAGTGATCCTTCATTTAGAGAGATTTTTGTAATCTCCTCCCTGGTTGGTTGTTAAACAGTTTGTTAAGCAAAAAATAGATTTGTAGAATGTTAATGCTTAAGCTCAAACATCAATCAGCATTAACATATCCTGGCAAAACTAAAGCTTTCCTGGCCTGTCCTCATTTTATCCCAAACTGGCTTTACCAGAGCTCCCTGCCACCCTGGAAGAACTTCCAAAGGAACGAGCAAAATATCCTCTCGTGGCACTTGGCACTATTAAGTATTGATGAAGAACATTGTTGTTGTTTTTATTGTAATAATAAATTTTAACAGCTAAAAAAAACCCCAAATCATCAGAAAACTCCATAAGATGTTTTGGAATCAGATTCTTTCATGTAACTGTTGGTCATCGAATGGAATTGTCGTCCTAATAAATATTTTAAAATGTTTTTGTGTCTTTTTGTTCATAAATATTTCAGGCAGCTTTTGTTTGTTTATTGTATTTCCCTTTAAATCTTTTTTTGTTGTTGTTTTGGGGAGTCCAAGAGGGATAAATCCATGATTTAATGAGGAGTAGTGAGTTGATGCCATCTTTTCTCTCCAGTACCACAGGCTCTTTTTCCACCCTCTGCCCTTTGCCAGGGGGGGTATCAGGACATTCATTTCCTTTTCCATTTCATCTCCAGAATCCTGAGAGTTGATGGGAATCCTCAGAGGGGCTTCTGCAGCCTGGTGGCAATCATAACACAATCCTGATGATTTCCAATTTATCTTGGATTGCAGCTTTTTGGGAGGACTCTGCTTAAGAAACTCTAACTTTTGCACTCCCCCAAGTTCATTCACACCACCAGACAAAGTCAAAAGTAACGCATTTTATTCCAGCAAAGTGAAAAGTTGTTCTTGAATGCAAAATTTGGAACAAGAAGGGAAAAGCAGTGTTAAAAATCTGCCAATGCAGCTGCAAAAGTGCATGTCCAGATCATTCTTGATGCTAAAGCTGCTCTGGGGATGTTATTTGACTTTAGGGAATGATCCACAGCAAAGCTGGCTGGAGAGAATGGGAATGGGAATGGGAATGGGAATGGGAATGGGAATGGGAATGGGAATGGGAGTGGGTGTGGGAGTGGGAATGGGAAGCAGCAGTGTCTTCCCAGGATTGCAGTGCCAAAGCAGATCTGGGCTGGTCACCTGAGGGGACAGTTGTTGTTGGCCCAGTGTTTTGCAGCTTTGTAGGGATAATCCATCCCATACTTTGCAAATTTGTACAGGAACAACTTCATACATCAAGTCTTTTGAAGGGGTTACACAACAGGAGAAATATCACAAAATCCTGGTGCCAAAATTACCCATCCAGCCTGGCCTTGAACACTTCCCGGGATGAGGAGTCCACAAGATCTCTGGGCAGCCTGTCCCCAAAATAACTACTTTTCTCCAAAAATATTTTGTACCTTTCTCCCATTAAGTTGTATTCCCACAGCACAAAGATTATAATCACTTGATAAAATCAGCTTTTTTTTGGTAACCATCACCATGGTTCAAAATCAGTTTTTTTAAGAGTGCCTTGTTTACAGTGGCTGCAGATTATTTATTTCAGGTTTGACATCTCTATTTGACTATTGTGTAATAGAACAAAACTGTAAAATGCTCATATTTCATTTTCGTGACATTTAAAAGGAGATAACAGCATTGAATCCCTTCAGGACTCTTTAACCAAAGACTTGAACTTCCTAAAACTACCTACTGAGTGTGCATGGAAGAAACTGTGCTAATCCAGCTGTATGCACCATCCTGAATTCAGTGGGAGGTGTCCTGCAGCAGGGGGTTGGAATGAGATGAGCTCTAAGGTCTCTCCCAACCCAACCCATCCTGGGTTTCTGTGAAATGTGGGTGTTTTGAGCTTCTCCCAGCACCCAGGGAGGGAGGGAAGCTGATCCCACTGTGTTCTGTCCCCGCAGGGATGCGGCAGGGGAACGACGTCGGCACTCAGTATCGCTCGGCCATCTACACCTTTTCCCAGGAACAGATGGAAGCTGCCCTGAGATCCAAGGAAGAATATCAGAAGGTAACACTGGGCAGGGGGTGGAATTGCTTCACCTGTGAGCACAAGGTCAAAGATGGCACCAATTAACACAAAATCACCCCTTGTGCTGTGCACTCTCCGTGCTGCTGCTGCACCTCCTCAGTCTGATGCCCAACTTGCATCATAGTTACTTCAAATTCCAACTTTTAGGAATTTTTTTTTGTGTGTGAGTCATTTTATAACCATGCAGAAAGAACATTAGTTCCTTATGCAGAGATATTTTGAGTCTCTTCTTCAGGTTTATTTAATGTGGGTCCACCAGAACAGAAATCTGTGATCTTGAAGCTATTCAAGCTTCTCTGGACCCCAAACCCTGAAGGGCGTGCCCAAAATCCCAGAGCCAGGAGTTCCTGAACATTGCTGATCGATAATTGAGCTGGATAACTCAGGATCATGCACCTGATGCTTATGAGATGCTTCTATCAAGCCTTTCCATAAGGGTCTTGGATGAGATGTGACAGCCTGTGACTAACTGAGAGGATTTGTTGTGACACAAGGATTTGTGTGAGAGAATATCGGCCATTTCCCTTTCTTACACAGTGTTTTTCCTTGTTTTCTGGGGAGGATGGATTCTGTCTCTTCCCTGCCATGTTATTATTTAAGTAAATGCAGAGGGATTAGTGCTCTTGTCAATGCAAAATCCAGATTCTACAGCAGAAAAATAGTAAATTATTATAATTTATACAAAAAAACCACTCGCCTGGGACATCAGGGCAGTAAACTTAAGTAGTGCTAAAAGAAAATCAGTGTTCATTATATTTAATTATACAATCACCTCACTGGTGTTATGTTAAAGAACCAGGAGTTTTGGTATATATTTGATGTTAAAAGTAAAAAACTCTTTTTACGTCAGCCAGAAGGTCCCAAAAGGCTGCAGTTTGTTTTTCACCAGTGTGGGTATGACAGGGTGAGCTCCTAGGGCTGGTTCCTACTTGCAATTGGAATTATTCTGAGTGCAGAGAGGCACACAGAACTGCAGGTAAGTGATTTCCAGATCTGATAACTGTGTATGTAAATGAAGTGCTCAATGACTTGTATTTTTTTTCTGATGGGGGTAAGTCAGTCTTGCAGGTGTTTATCTAGTGGTTTTGGAAGATATTTATAATTCAAAACTTCTTTTTACTCATTATTTACCTTAGATCCACTGCTTTTCCAAATTCCTTTTATCCTTTCTTTTAGCATCTGATGACCAACATCACCCTGCAAATCTTACAGCTTTAATTTGCTTTCCCAACTCTATTATCCTCTGCTGTTATTTGTCATTAAATAAATACTGACATGAGAGCAAAATTGCCATGTGTGAGATTGCAATATGATATTACAGAAATTTCCATCATCAAATAGATTTCCTTAATGGCACCATTTAAAATTTACCTACTTTGAAAAGTGTGTGTAATTAGTACATTTATATAATTAGGCACAACTGTAAGTGAGCACATGTAGAGTTTGTTTTTGCACTGAAGTGGGGAAGGAAGGGACGGTGTTGCCAGCTAAGGAAACCCAGCAAATATGCACTGAAATTCCTTAGGGATGCGTGTTTCCCATGTATTATTAACAACAATATCTCCAGTGTTATCTACTGGGGTATTGCAGGAGCAGTGGAATGGTTGTGTGGGAAACACACTGAGCAAACAATTTGTTCAGGAATCCCTTTTCATATTAAGTGCCGTGCATTCCATTATTTTAATGTAAATGTAATACAGCCACTTTCCTTATTATTGCAGCAATTTAAAACAAATATCAAGCTTCTCTGGCAGTGACACATGCCAGATAATCATGGATAAAAATGTGGGAATGGCAGAATTTTTCCGTGATAAGCAGTGGTGCCTGCAGCAAGGGAAGAAGGACTAACAAATATTGCAATAACTGCAGTGTGCATGGGCGACTCCAACGTTTTTTGGCACTGCAAAAGAAGAAAAATAAAATCAAAATGTCATTTATTTCTTTGTTCACTGAATAATTGTGCTTGTGCTTTTAGATGTGGTTTGAGCTGAGGGCCTGAAAGAGCCCTAAAAATGGCCTTCAACCAGAAAATGATGGGTTTGCTAGATGAGGTTTGTGTTTTTTCCCAACTGGCTTCTGGTGTCCACGGAAGGGAATGGAGCTGGGGAAGGGACTGGAGCACCAGGAGTGATTGGGGGAGCTGGGAAAGGGGCTCAGCCTGGAGAAAAGGAGGCTCGGGGGGACCTTCTGGCTCTGCACAACTCCCTGACAGGAGGGGACAGCCAGGGGGGTCGGGCTCTGCTCCCAGGGAACAGGGACAGGAGGAGAGGAAATGGCCTCAAGCTGTGCCAAGTGGTCTAGATTGGATATTAGGGAAAAATTCTTCACAGAAAGGATGAACAAGTTCGGAATAGGTTTCCCAGGTCAGTGGTGAATCCCATTCCTGGAGGGATTTAAAAGCTGTGTGGATGGGGCAGCTGGGGACATGGATCAGTGGTGGCCTTGGCAGTGCTGGGGGATGCTTGGATTCAATGATCTCAGAGTGCTTTTCCAACCTCAGTGATGCTGGGATTCAATTTTAAGTGACAATAATCAGATTTGTTACCAGGCTGTGAGCGAGACCGTCAGTGTGCCCCGAGCCCAGGTATCCTGCAAGGTCACATCTATTTCAAGTCATGGAACTTGGTGCTGATTTCTGCAGCTGCTCTGAGAGCTGAGAAGTGGCAGCAGAGCACTGAATTCACATTGAGCCGTGGGGCTGGAGCTGCTGAGGCAGCTGAGTGCAAGAGTCAGAGTCAGCTACTGGTGACAGAGACTGTAATACAATAGTGCTGCTGCTAAACGGTGACACAATGGAAGTGTAATCAGAAAAACATCAAATGAGGGCCAGGCCTTGGTGAAATCACTGTGAATGAGCAGCTTTGCCTGAAGCTGAGGTTTTTTAATACAGGTGAACCTGAGGTTACTCAATTTTCGAGACAGTTGCTTGGCTGGGTTTGGTTTTGAAATGAATTATCAAGACAATTGTAATCCAGGGAGTGGAATCAGGGTGGGAAGAAGTTTGTATTCATTTTTTTTCAGCATCAGACCTTGCAGTTGTTTTGTCAAGCACTAGCACTGGTTTTTAAGGCTCCAAGAATACACTGAATGCCTCCCATTCATGGAATCACAGAGTANACCTGAGGTTACTCAATTTTCGAGACAGTTGCTTGGCTGGGTTTGGTTTTGAAATGAATTATCAAGACAATTGTAATCCAGGGAGTGGAATCAGGGTGGGAAGAAGTTTGTATTCATTTTTTTTCAGCATCAGACCTTGCAGTTGTTTTGTCAAGCACTAGCACTGGTTTTTAAGGCTCCAAGAATACACTGAATGCCTCCCATTCATGGAATCACAGAGTAATTTGAATTAGAAGGGACCTTAAAGATCATCCCATTCCACACTCTGCCATGGGCAGGGACACCTTCCACTATCCCAGGTTGCTCTAAGCCCTGTCCAACCTGCCCTTGGACACTTCCAGGGATCCAGGGGCAGCCACAGCTCCTCTGGGCAACCTGTGCCAGGGCCTCCCCACCCTCCCAGGGAACAATTCCTTCCCAATATCTCATCTATCCCCACCCACTGGCAGTGGGAAGCCATTCCCTGTGTCCTGTCCCTCCATCCCTTGTCCCAAGCCCCTCTCCAGCTCTCCTGGAGCCCCTTTAGGCCCTGGAAGGGGCTCTGAGGTCTCCCTGGATCCTTCTCTTGTCCAGGTGAGCACCCCCAGCTCTCCCAGCCTGGCTCCAGAGCAGAGGTTTTGGATGGATGCATTCCATGGAATAAGGAACACAATGAATTGGCACTGGCCAGCAGAAGGTGCAACAATCCCTGCAGCACAGCACTTGAGCAGCCACTGGGAAGCTTCTGTCAGCTTTCTGTGATAGGATGTGGGAACAAACCAGCAAAACCCCCAGGTGCAAAAATAAGACCTTTACATTTGGTATTAGGGAAAAGAGATTGAAAAGCTGGGGTTTCCAAGAGCATTCCAAAAGCAATGGGCTTTGGAGCAGCAACCTGCAAGGAGGTGAAGTAGTCAGGATTGTATTTGTCAAAGCTGGAGGAAGGGCTGTTCACGGAGCTCTGGGATCTGCAGTTCTGAGTGGTTAATTCCATGATGGAATGCCTGGCGGCGGGAATTCACAACCTTCATCTGTGTTTTTATCTGACGTGCTGTGTGAATTCAGAACAGGCTTTGCCTGGGAGATGGTTTTTCATGTGATTTTTGGCTGGGAGAAGTTAAATAGCTCTTTTAAAATGGGATTGTTTTTATTAAAGCAATACAATAGTCAATAAAAAAAATAACACCTGCTTACTCCTCTTCAAATTATGTCTAATTCAGAGCTTTATGTGTCAAATTATCTCTGCTTCACTCTGCTGTGAATGGCAATGACTTGATTCCTGATTGATGGTGGTGGCTCTTGTGGAGACAAGCAAAGCTGATCTGATAAGCTGAGCCATTCTTTGGTTTGTAATCACTTTTCTGTGCTGCAGAGATACCCTTTGTATGTTCATCCCTCTCGGANCAGGGGAGGTTTAGTTTGGACATCAGGAAGAATTTCTTCATGAAAAAGGTGATTAGATGTTGGAAAGGGCTTCCCAGTGAGGTGGTGGGTTCCTTAAATCCCATTCCATTCCACCCCCTGCCGTGGGCAGGGACACCTCCCACTATCCCAGGTTGCTCCAAGCCCTGTCCAACCTGGCCTTGGACACTTTTGGGGATGAGCATTCCCTGAGGCAGAGAAGTGCCACCATCCCATGCCGAGTGCATCCTGCTACTATTCCTGTTCCCCAAGAATGCAGCACATGGTGCTTGCTTTTATTAATGCTGAGAAAGGCAAGATTTTTCCTTTTTTTTCCCAAATAGCTTTCAATTCTGCATTTATTGTCTTCACTTGATAAAGGCCAGGCATTTCACTTGGCCCTTTGACTGTTGCAAATGCAACTGATCCTGTATCTGAATTTAGAACCAGGAGCAGCAGGATGAAACCTGACTTTGTATTTTGCAATCATTTTTTCATCTGGGAGGTCGTGGGGGTCACTGAAGGAGCCGTTTGCTTTATTGCACTGGGAATGGGAAGTTTATATTGGACATTTAAACTAATGCTAGAAATTGCCCTGTAATAAACTAATGTAAATATCAAATGGATTTGACTCCAAGAGTGGGTTGTAAATAAAACATTTCCTGCTTTGTGTGGCTTGCCCTGTTCAGCCTGCCATTAATGTAAGAACACGCTGGATTTGTGTAGACATCCCATTTTCATGTCCTTAGGCAGATGAATTCTCAATCTCCAGGACATACTCCTGTGTTGCTTCAGAAAATGAAGATTTAAGGGGCTGAGCTGTTGTTCGAGGGGATCCTACCGTGTGTCACCTGGCCTCAACTTGGGCACAGCTCCCCTGTGGGTCCTGGGTCATCCCAGTGCCAAGGAGAAGTAGTGGAATGTGCACTGATGCCAACACAGAGGTTAAATCCCATCAGCCTGGAAGTGTTCTCTCACATAGTTCAGTGGTATCTGGGGTCCTTCTGAAGAGCTTCTACTCCAGGGCTTTTGAATTTCTTGATCTTGATTATGCATCTGTTACAGTGTTCTGAAAGTGTCACAAGCACATTAAATGTCAGGTGCATAAATGTGATAATTGCTCTAATAATGGTGGTTTAAGTGAACACAGGATTTACAGGGAACAGGATGGAATTCCTTCTCTTCAGGAAGCTCTCATGGAGTTTAGTTTAACTGAGAGATTAGTTATGGGGAGGACAGGATAAAATAGGAAAAGGTCAATGTAAAAGGAACATGATGGTCATTAGCTGGTGCTGTTTTTGTTCTCTTTGGGTTAAACACAACCCTTAAAACTAACCTAAGGAAAAATTCCCAGGAAATGAACCTGAGGAATCATCTCCAGATGTGTTTAGTCTCATCACGTGTGATAGTGTTGTGTCCTAATTCTGCTCTGGATGGATCCTTTGGATCCATCCATGCCCAGGTGAAGGATAAGATTGAAGTGGGAATCTCTGCATGGACTGAGAGGGGGAGAGAGATTGGCCTGGTTTGAGGTTTCCATACAAATTAAAAAATTCAGGAAAAAGCCTTTTTTAAAGTGACATGTACATTTCTAAGCAGCATGGGAGCATTACTTCTGCTCTCCAAACTGTTTATCCCTAGTGCCGAGCTGTGAGATCCAAGAGCACTCCTCAAACCTCGTTTTCTCAGGGACAGAAGTGTGCCTGAGCCAGGATTCAAATGAATGCTCATGGAACACTTTCCCATTTTTTACCCAACTCTGAAATACAAAGCAAAAAATGTGTCTGAGCATGATGACACTTCAGGAAGTTCTGAGTTCCACAAAGCTCTCATGTGGAAATGACAGATACTCAGCATTTATAAAATATCCTGCTCAGGCCTCTGAATATGGACATAGGAGGGTCCACTTAGACACTCAGGTCCCCGTGATTTGATAACCAGATGGTTGATAACCAATTGTTTTGACAATTCATCCCTGCTGAAGTTGTTTTCCAGCTGATGTTACCATTTGCTTAAATAACTCTCAAGGTTCCCTCACAGGACCCAGTGCAGATCTTCCATAAGCTGCAAATCCAGAGCAACACCATTCAAATCCATGGAATTACTTTGGATTTCCAGTAACGCAATTGAGATAAAAATCTGGCCCAGGAGTTTAGTTCCTCTCAGTAGTTTTGTTGCCCAAAGAACTGTCATAGGATTGTGTGTATTATGTTCTGTATGAAGTGTGCCACTACATCAAAAAGAGCTCTCAGCTTTGGGGAAAACAAGTCAATACTTTCTGGAAGGAAAAATCAGAGGATGCTTTAGCCAGCAACATTGTCATGTCTGGTCTGATCTCGTGATCTTTTTTCATCAAGTCTTTTTTCTCCTTTATTGACTTCCACAGATCTCTTGTAGATTGGTCTTTCCTTTGGTTTTATCATGGAATCACAGAATTCCAGAACAGTTTGGGTTGGAAGGGACCTTAAAGCCCATCCCATTCCACCCCCTGCCATAGAGGGGACACCTTCCACTATCCCAGGTTTCTTCAAGCCCTGTCCAACCTGGCCTTGGACACTTCCAGGGATCCAGGGGCAGCCACAGCTTCTCTGGGCACCAAATTTTCCTGTGCTAGAGCCCACCACCCTCACAGGGAAGAATCTTCTGTCATTTGATATTGTGCCTCATCCTTTTCTTCCTGGTTCCACATTTTCCCCAAGTCCTCAGATTTTCCACTTTTTTTCCTCAGGCCTGTGTTTCTGAAAAACCTTCCTTTTTTTTTTATCATTGCAGACAAATACAAACTTATTTTTTTCTATTTATTAGGTTATTAGTTTTTTTCTATTTATTAGGTTTTTTTTATTATTTATTATTTATTATTTATTATTTACTCACTGGGTCTGAAAGTAAATCCAAGTACCCAACATAAAGTGGACAAAATACATTCCCTCTTCCTGGTGCCTAAAACATCCCAAAACACCTTCTAGGGCAGGGCCATGGAGTTATGTGCATCAAAGACTGAGAAATCACTTTCAGTGAATCCCTGCTTCAGGCCCCAGTATTAAATCCAGTATTTAATCCTGACCTTTCCCCGAGCAAGCAGCCTCCTATGGATTTTTGGGGTTAATGTATTTCCATTGTGGCTGCTCCTTTCTCCTGTGCTTTGTTATTTTTAGTTGGCTTGGTTAAACCAGGCCTCTTTCAAGTTTTAAAGGAGTTGTATTTAAGGTGTCCACAGAAGAAAAAACTCTTTTACACATCAAGACCCTTTGTGAGGTGGTGGGGAAGGGCAGGAGGAAGAGCTGTATCCAGACAATGGGTGGAGGTGGAATTTTGGATTTTTTTAGGGAAGCCATGCAGGCGATTTGAGATTTAACTCCACTCCAATGATCTCAGTGGTCCAGGGCAGTAACTCTGACCTTCATGTGATCTCCCAGTTGTACCAGCACTAATTTTAAAATTATTGCTAAGCCTCGATCACTGCAGTTTGCAACAATCCTGGTGAAAGTCCATCTTAATCCAGTTATCATTCCCTGTATCAATACCATTTTTGCACTTTTTTTTTTAATCAAAATAGTTTTATGATACTTAATCAAACACAAAATGTTCACTGCATTGGATCTGCAAATTTTCCTGTGTCAGCTGAACTTGTAATAGCATCAAAGACAGATGTTGGGTTTTTATTTGACCTGTTTTCTACAAAAACATTGATTGACACTAATTATAGTCCGTATCATTGGAATGTTATTTCTTTTTTGGGGGGGTGGTTTTGTTTGGTTGGTGGTGTTGTTTTGTTGGGTTTTTTTGTTTGTTTGTTTGTTTGTTTGTTTTGTTTTGGGTTTTGGTTTTGGTTTTGTCTGTTTTGTTTTCTTTTCTTTTTACCCAAGTTGAAATTGGCACAGTGTTTTTTGTGTTGTCTTATTTTCCCTTTTGAAGTGTTCAGGGAACTGGTGCTCATTCCCTCTTCTAAGATTTTCTATATTAATCATCTACTGATTATGTGAAACCCACATTTTCCTTAAAAAGCTAAAAAATTAGACAAATTTGGCTTTACTGGCCAGTGCTTCATCCTGAAGGACACCCAAACTTAAAGGTTTTTGCACTCCTTAAAGATATTTTCTAGATATTTCTAGGTAATCTAGATTTTTTTAATATGGAAAGCACAATAATTTAATTTATATATTTAATTATTAAGTATTTAATAAATAGTTGTATTTATCAAAAATGGCTGAGTGGCTGTCCTAGAAATTTAGAAAAATCAGTTTTCTCCAGCAATGACAACTTTCAGCTGAAACCATGAAGTTTTGTGGAGATTAAAACACCCAAAGAAAAATTCTGGGAAAAAAAAAAGAGGAGTTGAAAAATTGCAGTGAGGCATTGCAGCATCCCTCCTCCTTCTCCACACACACATACACAAATGTGCACTTTTTAACATCATCATCATTTTATTTTCTGTAATATTTTTTATTTTTATCTCAATCAGCTAATTATATCCTGGGTGGTGATTTTTCATCTAGCTCTTCTTGCCGTTATATATATGTGGCTGCGATTTTATGTGCCAAAAATCCTAGGAAATATATTTCCCCATTATCCCGTGATATATTATCATAGGGAAAAACCTTCAGTGCGAAATTAGGNGATTTGAGATTTAACTCCACTCCAATGATCTCAGTGGTCCAGGGCAGTAACTCTGACCTTCATGTGATCTCCCAGTTGTACCAGCACTAATTTTAAAATTATTGCTAAGCCTCGATCACTGCAGTTTGCAACAATCCTGGTGAAAGTCCATCTTAATCCAGTTATCATTCCCTGTATCAATACCATTTTTGCACTTTTTTTTTTAATTAAAATAGTTTTATGATACTTAAACACAAAATGTTCACTGCATTGGATCTGCAAATTTTCCTGTGTCAGCTGAACTTGTAATAGCATCAAAGACAGATGTTGGGTTTTTATTTGACCTGTTTTCTACAAAAACATTGATTGACACTAATTATAGTCCGTATCATTGGAATGTTATTTCTTTTTTGGGGGGGTGGTTTTGTTTGGTTGGTGGTGTTGTTTTGTTGGGTTTTTTTGTTTGTTTGTTTGTTTGTTTGTTTTGTTTTGGGTTTTGGTTTTGGTTTTGTCTGTTTTGTTTTCTTTTCTTTTTACCCAAGTTGAAATTGGCACAGTGTTTTTTGTGTTGTCTTATTTTCCCTTTTGAAGTGTTCAGGGAACTGGTGCTCATTCCCTCTTCTAAGATTTTCTATATTAATCATCTACTGATTATGTGAAACCCACATTTTCCTTAAAAAGCTAAAAAATTAGACAAATTTGGCTTTACTGGCCAGTGCTTCATCCTGAAGGACACCCAAACTTAAAGGTTTTTGCACTCCTTAAAGATATTTTCTAGATATTTCTAGGTAATCTAGATTTTTTTAATATGGAAAGCACAATAATTTAATTTATATATTTAATTATTAAGTATTTAATAAATAGTTGTATTTATCAAAAATGGCTGAGTGGCTGTCCTAGAAATTTAGAAAAATCAGTTTTCTCCAGCAATGACAACTTTCAGCTGAAACCATGAAGTTTTGTGGAGATTAAAACACCCAAAGAAAAATTCTGGGAAAAAAAAAAGAGGAGTTGAAAAATTGCAGTGAGGCATTGCAGCATCCCTCCTCCTTCTCCACACACACATACACAAATGTGCACTTTTTAACATCATCATCATTTTATTTTCTGTAATATTTTTTATTTTTATCTCAATCAGCTAATTATATCCTGGGTGGTGATTTTTCATCTAGCTCTTCTTGCCGTTATATATATGTGGCTGCTATTTTATGTGCCAAAAATCCTAGGAAATATATTTCCCCATTATCCCGTGATATATTATCATAGGGAAAAACCTTCAGTGCGAAATTAGGGGGTTTTCCAGGGCTGGAGAAATCCTGATTTCTTGCATTGCCCTCTAGTGGGCTCGAGCTCTTCTGCAAGGGCAGGGAATGAGGAGCTTTCCCCCTCTCTTTGTGCCACACAAACCATCAGGTTTTGTATAATTTCAGTTGTTTGTTCCTATTTGTGTGATTCCTAGAGCATCATTTCATGGATCAGATACAGCAGAATTATCCTGCTGGGATTTATAAATTATGACAAAAAAAGGATTCTGTGCTTTGCGTATTTTGCTGTGGAAAGTAGGATATGGGCATTACCTGAATGAGCATTCCCCAGGTGAATTTTGGGAAGGGCACTCGTAGATGTTGGGCTGTCATTGAGTTATTTACAATCTGGAGAAGTAGATATCAATTTTTTATAATTTTCTGCTGTTGTAGCTGTGTCGAATTGCAAATTCATCCCACAGTCCAGCTGAAGGAGGGCTTGCAAATGTTCCATCCCATTTATTTGTGATTTATCATAGAATCCTAGAATGGTTTGGGTTGGAAGGGACCTTAAGGATCCTGAGCAGGGACACCTCCCACTATCCCAGGTTGCTTCAAGCCCCATCCAGTCTGGTCTTGGATGCTTCCAGGGATCCAGGAGCAGCCACAGCTCCCCTGGGCAACCTGTGCCAGGGCCTCCCCACCCTCACAGGGAACAATTCCTTCCCAATATCCCATCTATCCCTGTCCTCTGGCAGTGGGAAGCAATTCCCCCTTGTCCCTCCAGGCCCTTGAGGCAAAGAGATTAATTTTGGACAGTTAAGATCAAAGGAAATCAAACACGACTCCAGACTGGTTGTTATTTTTTTTTTTTTATATTTTGAATTAGCAAACAATTTATAAATGTATAGTATATCATAATGTATTGTGGCTTGCTGATCTTATAAAGTGAGTGACTTTTTGATGCAAAATCCCTGTTTAATGTATATTGGCTTCAAACAAAGTTGTATTTCTGCACTGTCCTGGAAAGAGAGGAAGGGAAAAAGCTCCAAAGGGCATTGTGGAAATGGCAGCATAATTCTGTCTCAGATACTTGGGTAGGTCAGGCATTAATTTACATCGTGAGAGAATCACAGTGTTCATCAGAGAGCAGAGCATGAGGGAGTCAAGCACCTGTGCAAGAGGCAAAAGCAGGGTTGTTTAGAATCATGGGATTGTTTAGGTTAGAAAAGCCCTCAGAGATCATCCAGTCCAACCATCCCCACATCCCCCAGCACTGCCAAGGCCACCACTGACCCATGTCCCCAAGTGCCACATCCACATGGATTCTAAATCCCTGCAGGGATGGGGACTCCACCACTGCCCTGGGCAGCTGTGCCAGGGCTGGACAACCTTTTTGGGAAAGAAATTATTCCTAATATCCAATCTAACCCCCTCTGGTGCAACTTGAGGCTGTTTCCTATTGTCACATGTGGTGGATTCACCATCCACAAACGATGGCTCTGTGTCCTCTGATGTGATGGGTGTCACATTTGCTGCCTTCCGGTGGATTGGAATCTCCCTGGTTTGCCAGGATGTTGCGAAATGATGGAATGTGGCTCAGGGAGTGCTTCTGGCAGCTCCCTCAGCATCTTTGGGTGGATCTCATCCCACCCCATGGGCTTGTCTTCGTGGTGTAGCAGGTTGATGACAGCCTTGGATTACGGGATTCTTTCTGCTCCCTGTTTGTCTCTGGAGAACAACTGGTCTGACTGTTAAAGACTGAGGCAAAGAAAGCATTAAGTACCCCCACCTGCTCCTCATCCTTTGCCATTCCATTCCCCCTGCATCCAGAAAAGGACAGGGATTTGTACATCCGTGTTTGCGGATGTGCACTGAGAGTGGCAGGCAAAAAATTCTGCAGCTTTGCACTTTACTTCAGGGATGACTCACTCCCTCTGGTGGGAACATTTCATTCTGAGCGTGTGCTGCTGCTTTCCCTCCTCCTCCACCTCCTCCTCCTCCTCCTGCATCCACCCCCCTCCCCACATTCCCATTCCTGCTGCTCCGTGTGTGACATCTGCTCCGTGTGCTGCAGACCAGCACTTCGGTTTCTATGGTAGCTGCTGTAGCCACTGGACCCATGGACTGGGAGGGAGAGGAGGAAAAAAATGCTCGACGTGGCCAAATTCAGGTGCAGGATGTCCGTTCTCCCTTGGTCAGAGGGCTGGGATGTTTTGGGAGAGGGCGTCCCAAGGGTAGGTCGCTCCCATGGGTGGCAGCTGCCAGGACATTCCAGGGTCATTTCCTTCCTTCTCCTGGGAAAGGTGCCTGCAGGCCAGCAGTGAAGTGGAGGGTGTGAAGAGCAGCAGATTTTGGGTTTGATTGAACTTCACGTTTCCTTTTGTCTTGTTTAGGTCTCCAGTTTGCAGCGAAATCTCCTCGGCTTCTGCCTTTAAGATGGTAAAAATGCAGATGCCAGACCTAAGATATTGTAATTAAGTGTCTATTTATAACAGAGTTTGTCATTAGAATTACCATGTCATTTTTTAAACAAGGGAGGATAATGCCAGTTCACAATCTACACCTGTAGCTGTGGTGTTGTTGGTTTTTTTTTTTTTGTTTTTTGGTTTTTTTTTAATTATTTTAAATGCAGTTCTTCTTTGATTTGTTCTGGCTCTGAATTCATTAAGAAGCCTGAATTAGCATCCTGCCACATTGTCTGGGGCTTCTTCACTCCTCCACCCCCTCACGTACAAACACCAGGATTCTGAGCCAGGATTCTGAACTTCAGCTGAAAGGGAGTTGACTAAAATACAGAGCCCACTTCTTCGTTTTTAAGCATTCTTTGTAGAATGGAATTAGAATAAGGATTTTAGCAACAATTCCTTCATGGAAAAGGTTGTCCAGCCCTGGCACAGCTGCCCAAGGGATTTCAAAGCCATGTGCCTGTGGCAGTTGGGGACATGGGTCAGTGGTGGCCTTGGCAGTGCTGGGGGATGCTTGGACTCAGTGATCACCAAGGGCTTTTCCAGTCTTAATGATTCTGTGGTTCCATAATGTCGTCATGCCACACCACTGCAAAGATAAATCTATTTTAGAGCAGTTTTTTCATGGGAGACAAAGCCAGCGGAAGCTGGGATCCACAAATTAATATGAACTTGGTAAATCACAAAATCATGGAATGGTTTTGGTTGGGGCTGAAGATCGTCTTGTTCCAACACCTGGGAGAGGTCAGGTTCAGGGATGAAGGTTTTTCCTCTTGTGCCCATGTGTGAGATGATCCTGAGCTCTGACATATCTCCAGAGACAGATCCTGCCAGGGTGACGGAAATTTAGTGCTGGATATACTTTAGAGAACTCTGAGGAGCTCTCTTTGTGGCAGATGAACAGATCCTTTTCAGGTCCATGCTTCTTTTGTTTCTTTTCATTGAAATGTGGCTTTTATTCCATGTCGTGTAATCCTTGGAATTTCAGGATGCTAGGGCCAATTGTTTCGCCTTATGTAAAGAATATTTTATATCTTCAGCATTCCTGCTATACTTTGTATGATTCTATTATCCAGCTGTGTTTGCACCTTGCATCTTTTTTTTTCATTCCATTTTGTCGCTTATTCCCACTTAATCCCATATAATCTTTCCTGGAGTCTTTATCAGCAAGCTAGACCTCAGATCCCCTCAACCTAAGTAGCTGTCAATGACATGATAAATCCTCTAAAATCAGTTGGAGTCTGGTGTCTGTGGAGCTCTGGTGCTGTTCTAAAACAGCCCAAATTCGACTTTTTTATGGAAAACTACGGCAAACTGGATTTTTTATGGAAGACTGTGTCACAAGAAGAGCCTTTTCCATGATCCCTAGTATTTATGGTTGTCTCCCAACTTTAAAGTGCTGCTTGTCTCCCGGTTTTACCCTCAGTCTTGCTCGTGTTCCCATGTGTTTTATGGACCCTCCTCCAGTTGCGTGGAAATCCCAGTCATCCTTAAGGACATTCCATTTCTACTTGTCATTAGCAGTCCTCATAAACACCTTTTTTACCTTACTTCCCCCCTTTTTTCCTGTGAGCAGAAAGGCTTCACAGCCTCTAAACTGGCTTAGCTCTGACTTGAATCCCTCGAGGTGTCACATCGGATAAATCACATGCAGAATCACGGATTCATTAGGGTCAGAAAAAAAATCCAACGTCATAAATTCCAATCTTTAAATCCTACCCTTGCCTTCTAAACGTAGCCAAAAAATGAAGTTAGATCTCCTTAAAAGATGATGAAATTATCTGGGTCCTCCCCCTCACAGAGGGTGGAAAAGACCTTCAAGGACATCGAGTCCAACCTGTGGCTGATCCCTGCTTTGTCACCCAGCCCAGAGCACCGAGTGCCACGTGCAGGCCTTCCTTGGACACCTCCAGGATGGCTCCCTGGGCAGCCCCTCCCAATGCTTAACAACCCTTTCCATGATGAAATTCCTCCTGATATCCAACCTGAACCCCTTGTGGAGGGCACTGTAGATTTTCCCTGGTTTCCATTATCCCATAATGGTGCATAATTGCCATAATCTCAGCTGAAAATAGCAGGTTTTTTGGAACTAAGATCATCTCACATTTTCCATTATTTGGCCCTTTTGCACCTGTTGTTCTTTTCTTTCTTCAGCTTAGTTTATGACTTATGTGTCTACGCGTGGATCAATGTAAGAAGATAATACTAAAAAAGGGATTAGCACGTAGCAATGATCTATTAAATAGTGCAATTCATCATTGTGCAGAGGCCATCATTAATTTAATTTGTTTAATTAAAATAGCCCATTAAAATGGATTTAGTTACTGGCACCAAACCATTGCTGGCTTCCTTTTTGTTACTGGGACATTTTATTATACAAAGTCTCACCAAATTCAACATTTTGCTAATTGAGTCAGTGGTTCAATTTGAAATTAGCGTTGCTGGGAAGGAGAAACAAATCAAATAGAGAACCTCGTTAGCATTTAGGACTTAAGACAGGGGGTTTCCTTATTTCCCTTTTAGTGGCCGTGAGCAGGAGGTCAGGTTGTTCCGTGAACATTAAAAAATGTCATCCCCCGACCTGCTGTTTGCCTGACAGTGCCTCGTGTTTATCCTGACAGGAAGAAGCAAACAAAACAAAATGAAAAGGTAATGAGGTAGAGCACAGAGGGGATGGGAAATCTTCCCCTCAGAAAGCTCTGCAATGTTTATTAATGCTGCTGGGTCAATGGAAAAATGCAGCCTGCAAAAATAAAAAAAAAAAATGCCACAGAGTGTTTTTCCATTTCAACTTGTCCTTTTGGAATTTGCCCATGCTAGAAAAGACAAAAAATGAAATCATTCCATCTCTGAGCATAAAAATGCAAAGTATATCGTGGTCAGCAGGTTTTGTTTCTAGTGTGGTTTTGTAACTGTGCACAGAGTGGAAAAAATCCAGTGTTACCCTTTTAGTGAAGTCTTAATTGTTAATAATTACCTTAGAATCATGGGATGGTTTAGATTGGAAAGGGCATTAAAGATCATCCTATCCCACCCCCTGCCATGGACATGGACACCTTCCACTATCCCAGGTTGCTCCAAGCCTTGTCCAGCCTGGCCTTGGACACTTCCAGGGATCCAGGGGCAGCCACAGCTTCTCTGGGCACCCTGTGCCAGGGCCTCAGCACCCTCCCAGGGAGAAATTCCTTCCCAATATCCCATCTATCCCTGCCCTCTGGCAGTGGGAAGCCATTCCCTGTGTGCTGTCCCTCCATCCCTTGTCCCAAGTCCCTCTCCAGCTCTCCTGGAGCCCCTTCAGGCCCTGGAAGGGGCTCTGAGGTCTCCCTGGATCCTTCTCTTCTCCAGGGGAACCCCCCCAGCTCTCCCAGCCTGTCTCTAGAGCAGAAGGGCTCCAGCCCTTGGAACATCTCCGTGGCCTCCTCTGGAGTTTTTCCAGCAGCTCCATCATGGCCCTCACCTTCCTGCTGGCTTTTTTTCCTTTCTCTATGGCTGTTCACGTTCTTCTTTCTCCTGCCATCTTCCCTCTTTGGGTTGAGTTAGTAGGGCCTTGAAGTAGAACTCCCAAACCTTTTTCCTCTACAAAAGCCCAGTATGTGCCTGTGCTCCAACCTAGCTGATCCACCCTGGATTAGCTACTCCAGATTCTAAAACTTGAACACAATTGTCTGGTGGCTTGGGAATTCTGTAGGGGATGGTAGAGGAAAAATTTGGTTGCCTGATGCAGCACCTGGTACAATGTGTGACTCTTCAGGGTATCTGTGCCATTCGTGTGGGGCTGTGTAGGGTGAAAGGATCTGGAGAAGCCCTGTGAGCTTCTGGGCCAGTGAATGGACTTCAAAGAGAAGAATCTGGATTTGAGCACCTGCCTCCAACCTCCAGTTTACCAGCAGATCCCTCTGCTGAAGAGTCATCCAGAACTGCGTCATGGAGTGAGCTACAGTTGTTGGACCCCAGTTTGGGCTGTTTTATTCTCCGTTATGGGTCCAGGAGGAATCCAGGGCTACCGTGGTGTGCTAAGCCTGGCCTGGCCTGGGCCTAGGTGCTGACCAGCCCTGGGCACACTCCTCAGCTGTTGGAGTGGTCACTGACGTGGTTTTAGCCTTGTCTCACTTAGGAACCCCAAAGCCCAGGAGAGGTCTGAGGGTGACAAGGGGATAATTCCCAAGGGGCAGTTCCAGCAGCACTGGACCCATGGGAGCAGCAGGGC
The DNA here is from genome assembly GCA_013400675.1 of Oxylabes madagascariensis. Taxonomy (NCBI): domain Eukaryota; kingdom Metazoa; phylum Chordata; class Aves; order Passeriformes; family Timaliidae; genus Oxylabes; species Oxylabes madagascariensis. Next base: position 13,676 of record VYZR01099394.1, on the reverse strand, counting down.
CCGGCTGCTTGGACGTGAGCCCAGCTGCGCCTCTGGACCAGAGTGACTGATGGATGACTGAGCACACTCGATTTTCCAGGATGAATGAAGTCATTCCACGGAATTACTTCCGGGAATGAGAAGGACTTACACTGGTTCCTTGAATTGTGATGAAATCAAGGAATACTCCTGCATAACCCACCTCAGCAGATGGATCGTTCATCATGCCTGCTGAGAATTTTTATGGAACATCTGGCAAAACCCCCCAAAATTTCTCTGGTGGTTGGAGATTCTCAATTATTCAAGCAGACAAGGACCATTGGATGGGGCTTTGAGCAACCTGGTCCAGTGGAAGGTGCCCCTTGCCCATGACAGAGGAGTTGGACCAGATGAGCTTTTAAGATCCATTCCAACTCAAACCATTCTGTGCTCTGGGTAAATCTGAGATCTGTTGGCCAAATTATTTTCTGTAGAGCTGAGGAATGGGGTGATCAGGGAACATGGAAGTATCGAGTACAAGAAGACTGTGATTTGTTACCTAGCAAACAAGCTGAGCAAGGAAAGAATTTTTTTTTTTAATAGTAAAAAATAAATATCAGAAAGAGGGGGAAAAGCTGTTTAGGGTGAAGAATGATGGTAGCACAAATCCAGATGGGTATAAATTGCCCATCTTTATGTTTAGGATTGGAAATCAGATGTTTTATAATCATTGGAGCAGCTGAGTTCAGGAACAGCTGCTCAAACAGAAAAGAAGAGGTGAGAAATCTGACAATTTATGGAACGGGGCATGCAAAGTTCATGAAAGGATCGATGTGAGCTTCCAGTGGCAGGAAACTCAACTGGATAACATGGGAGGAGGTTTTCCAGAGCTGTGGCCCCATCATTACGAAGTGCTACTATTTTATGAACTAATTTCTCCTCAATTTTTCCCCATTAAAAAAAAAAAGCTGTGACTACATTGAGCCATTGTACTGCATCCCGTGCCTGGCCATTATGAATTTATAGATTAATTGGGGGAGCCAATTGATCAATATTCGATTTCCTGGGCCCTATGGTTTGTGTGTCCCACTATTCCCAGCTGTTCGTGCAACGTCACAAGTTGCAAAGTCAGATGGACTGAAAAGGTTTGATGTACAGAAAATCAGCAAATTCTGTGGCCTGGGAGAGCTCCGAGGTCTCCCTGGAGCCTTCCCTTCTCCAGGCTGGATATTCCCAGCTCTCCCAGCCTGTCTCCAGATCAGAGGGACTCCAGCCCTTGGAGCATCTCCGAGGCCTCCTCTGGACTCACTCCAGCAGGTCATATTTTATACAAACTCACACACTTCCTATTTATTTTTAAAATTAATTTTACCATTTCCAGCTTAAAAATATCATTGGAAATGATAAACATTAACATAAACAGAAAGTGCAACCAGTTCACCCACAAATTATAGATGCAGAATTCATTTCCACCTCTGAATTTAGAGGGAATACAGATCGCACGCAGCTAAAAGACTGAAATTAGCCTTTTCAGGTATTAAATAAATAGAATAAAAAGAGCTGTAATTAATGAAGTAAAATGATAGATAGTCTGTGTATGGATGCAAAAGTGGTTTTAGGACTTTTGAACAGATCCTGTTTCCAAATTTCAGGCTCCATTTTGCCAAAAGATATCAAGTAAATCTTAGATGTTGGTGGTTCATGGTGTCTGCTGCAGGAGTAGAGCTTTCTTGTCAGGAACCATATTTAATTCAAGTGATCAGAGTATCTGAAAGTGCTGCTGAATATTCCAGCACATCCCAGATGTGGAGAACTGGATTGCAAATGCACTTTGATTTGCTTTTAACCTACAAGGTTAATTATTGCTTTGATTATAGAGGTGGAATTGCCATCTGTCACAAGCCCTGTGGGATGACCAAACTTCTTTTGGCATCGTGTTTTTTCCTACGTATAATGTTTATTATTCCCAAAATAATACAATGTGGGACAGATACTATCATCCTGGGACTGCCTGCCATGTGACGGCTTTCTCATCCTCACACCGCACTGATAATGCAGTTCCATTTCCATGTGCCACCATTCGGCTGTGAGGGACATGGTATTATTTTATGCACAGCTTAGAGAGAGGGAAAAGTGCTGCATCCCACTGATAGATCTGTTTAATTAATATTATTTCCATGGAGAAGTTTGCCAGGAGCTTTCTGGAAAGTTGAGAAAAGAGGGTGTCACTGTCAGATGAAAATATCCTCATTTTCTTGAGATCCTCCTGAAATCTATCACAAAACAACCCTTTCCTCCTGGGCATTGGGAAGCTGAAAGATCAGATCTCCTGGTGCTGACAAAGGTGGGGAAGCACTGGAATATTTTCCCAGAGAAGCTGTGGCTGCCCCATCCCTGGAAGTGTCCAAGGCCAGGTTGGACAGGGCTTGGAGCAACCTGGGATAGTGGAAGGTGTCCCTGCCCATGGCAGGGGGTGGAATGGGATGATCCTCAGGGCGCTTTCCATCCCAAACCATTCCATGATTCCATGATTCTATTGCTGTATCACTTGGCAAAGGCAGAAACACATCCAGTTTTGTCTGAGGCTTTGCAGATAAAGGGAACATTTAACTACCATCCCAAACTGGAAATGCTTCGAGGTGAGAAAGAAAAATATGTAGAATTGTTGCTAAATGAACAGGCAGCTGCGTTATCCCTTATCTCAGGTCTGAATTGAGCTTGGGCTCCAATTCTGGGAGAACACATTCCCATTGTGAGCCTTGCTGTGACAAGGACTGCAGCTAGTGGGAGAAATTTGGGGAAAAAATCACATTCTGGGCCAGAACTAAATTAAAAGCTCATTTCACACACTGGCAAGTTCATACAGTGACACCACCAAAGCCCTGTGCAGGTATTTTTCCCTAAAAAACAAGCAGAGGAAATCTGTGGGATGTGTCACTCTTTCCTGTTTGCTGTTATAAAGATCCCTCTGTGTGGCATCCCACCCTGTCACTCCTTCCTTCTTCAGGCTTTTCCTTGGCATTTTTTGATCTAGAAACAATAAAGGATATTTGAACCCAAGATGGGTTTGTGGAACAACTTCAGAAGTGTCGGATTTTTTTTTCCCGATGTTTCACATTAAACAAATCAACCCTCAAGGAGAGGGCTGGGGTGTTACCTCCTTTTCCAGTTTATTGAAGTGTTGCTGATGTAAATCCTTCTGACCATTTCCAATTACATAAAAAGGAGGAAAATAAAAGATGAAAAATTAATTGTCAATGGCTTTCATGATGAATTGTACTGACAAAACATGGCGTCTATCTATAGGCAGTGAATAAAGTGCTTGGGATTTCAAACTCCAGGAGATGAGAGATAAGGAAAAAAAAATCCTTGAGTGTTTGGGGTTTTTTTAACCCCTTTTTCACAGTTGTCCTGTGGAACACACTGCAGGCAAATTTCAAACCCCCGTTTACAGCACTTTGCAATTAAATTCCCATCCAAACTGCAAATGGAAAAATTAATATGCTTCATCCAGTGGGTGCAAAGTTCCTCAAATTCAGCCTGAAAAAGGACAGGTTGAGACTGGCTTTTCCCTCTCCCTTGTTAAAAAAAAAAAAACCCAGATATTTTAGAGTCTCACCTCTGAAACTAGAAATAAGCTTAGAACTCTTTTCCTCCCGTTCACACCTTCTCTAGTGGGAGGTGCCCCTGCCCATGGCAGAGGGTTAGAACCAGATGATCTTTACGAGCCCTTTCAACCCCAAACCATCCTGTGATTCCGTGATTAAATGTGACTTCTCAGAACCTGCCTGGCCGTGGCTCTGGGTGTGTGTTTTTCCCAGCTGTTCTGCCAGCACGACACCAATAAAAGCGAATTCCTCCTTGGGCAGCGCAGCCCCGGCTCTGTCGGTCCCTGCGTGCTCCGGGCCCCCTCCAGCCATGCCCGAGGCATCGCTTGCAAGTCCCGAGCTCTTTCCGAGGGGGAACCTCAGAGAATGCTCAAGGAGCTTTGCAGTTTCAGATGAGGTGGAGGGATCGGGTCCCCGGAGCATCGGGGACGTTTTTGCTGACCCGACTTTGCCGGCAGCAGAGGCGGAGCGTGAGCCCGGCTGCCGCGTCAGCATCATTTTAATTAAATATATATCGCTTTATTTAGCTGTGCGGATGGCACCGCTCCTGTTACTGCTTCCAGCAGAGGACCGGAATGCAAATGGAGACAATTTAAGTGCAGGGAGCAAAGGGTGGTGTTAAGAGTAGGAGAAAACATCCAAATGAGACGCGGGGAGAAGAGTCGAGGCTGGGCGATGTTCCTGTGACGGCAAACTTGGCTGAAATGCGCATTCACCCATCATCTCAACCCCTTCTGTGCGCACAGAACCCATTCCCAGCTCCTCCCGAGCCTGCAGGCTGTGAGCACAGGCTCGGGGTGTTTGAGCAGCGTTATTAAAGCAGAATTAGTATGCGGGGAGATGCTCCTCGCCCTGCCGGAGCGGGGCTGCCAGCGCTCCCTCCTTTTGTTGTGACAGCGCTGCTCCTGACGCTTTGAGGCAGGGCTAATGAGACTTAAAAGCGGAGCTAAATCAGGGAGATGGGGAAGTGAAGGCAGGGACAGAGACTGGGATGATGGAAAAGCGTGGGCTGGTGGGAAAGGCAAGAGAGAGGGGGAATGGAGACGGGGAGAGGCCCGCGGGAGTCGGGCTGCGTGAGCAGGGCACGAAAGCCCGAGCAGGAGCTGAAGCTTGTCCTGGGTCTGGTGTAATAAAGGTGGCTGAAGGGTCAGCATCAAAGACTAAAAAAATGAAATAAAAATCCGACCCAAAATTTGCAAAGCGGGAAAACCCAGTGAAATGATGCTGTCAGGCACACGGTGGGATCCTTGGGGGTGATCTGTGCGGAGCCACGATTCGGACTGGATGATCCTTGTGGGTCCCTTCCAACTCTGGAGATTCCCTGACACATAAGAAAGAGAGTGAGGAATTAGGAGGACATAACACACAAAGAGAGATAAATGGCCGGAAAACTGGAATATGTCTGCTAGAAGGAAAGAACATTCAAGCCATCTCTTTTTTTTTTTCCTACAGACTTTAGACCATGAGTGCTCATAACCAAACAGACACCGCAGTCCTGGTCCTATATGGTATTTTTTAACACTTGCCAAATGGTGTCTGCTAGCTTGTAACAGATGTAAAGGATTATTTCCCAAATCTGCAAGAATTGTCACTTTGCACTTGCAAAGTGAAGACGTCTTGACTGGAAATACAGGAAGAATGAATTATGCATGGGAAGTGCTGCATGCCTATTTTTAATGGTGCATGGGCATAGGCTAAAATATCATTTTTTGCCTCAGCTCGTCTTTAAAAGTGGGGTGAGTAAGGAAAGAATGAGAAGGTGAAGGGGGAAATCTGCCTTAGGAACATGTGCTGAGTTTTCCTGATGGCAGAGACGCCAGCATTGCAAAGCTGCAAGGAGCTGAAATCAGTGTGTAGGAAATGTTGGTAACTTTATACAATTATGGAATTATTTGGGTTGAAAAGGACCTTAAAGACCATCTCAATCCACCCCCTGCCATGGGCAGGGACACCTTCCACTATCCCAGGCTGTTCCAAACCCTGTCCAACCTGGCCTTGGACACTTCCAGGGATCCAGGGCCAGCCACAGCTTCTGTGGGAAACCTGTGCCACGGCCTCCCCACCCTCACAGGGAAGGATTCCTTTCCAATATCCCATCTAAATCTCTCCTCTTTTAGTTTAAAACCATTCCCCCTTGTCCTATTCTATGCTGTCCCAGGTCATAGATGGTCCCCCACCCCCTTAAAGACCTCTCAGATTCCATATTTATATCCAGTTGTAAAGGATGGGGAGAGTGAACAACTTGTACACCAGAAAGTTTTTATTGAAGGAGAGATAAATGAGATAAAGAAGTACTTCTTAGAGCCATTTGAGTCTTTAGAGGAGTCTGAATGAAAGAATTCCAAACAGAGAACGTGTCCAGGTTGTAGCTTCGCTGCATCACAGTGCATATCAACAGGAATGTTTAGAGTGGTGAAGTCACAATATTCCATTCTAAATTGAATTTTGACTCCCTTGGTTGATTAAAGCAGATTTATTTCCAATATTTCTATTATACTTTGTAGACTTTGTGTGGGACAAGTCAGAAAACAAATTCTGTTTCTTAGAAAATATCAAGGTTATCAAGGTTTTCGTGCTTGCTTTCGCCTCACATTAAAGCAAGTTTTAGAATTATTTGATTTGTGTGTGTGTGTGAGAGAGAACAGAGATCCTGAGAGGAGGGTTTGTGCATCCTGCCCAGTTTGTGATGGCTGTGAGATTGCTCCCTAGCACTGATTCCTGGGTGATCCTGGTGAGATGGGAGGTGATCCCTTCACGGCAAGCATCAAATATTCCTTGGATTTTAGTGGAGAACTGTAGGAGAGAAGGAAGTTGACCAAGGCAGCATAAAGAGCAGGAAGTAAAGCTTGGTTTGGGTTTTCCTCCAGCACCTAGTGATGAATGGGACCTTGATGGGTGTTTCCCTTGGATAATTCTTCCATGCCTTAGGAGACAACAATGGCCTCTCATCATCCTCTGGTTTTCCTCTCTCTTTTTTATCAGTTCAACCATTGGGAATATCCTGCTTGACACTGGTGTTGGATTGGTACTTTGCTCTTTAATAACTCATAATTTATCACCAGTGTACAATGGAGATGGGATTAGTTGGGAAAATCTGTAGCTGGAGAGGTAAAAAGGCCTTCAAGACAATCCACATGCTATGTGGGAATACTGGTGTGGAGCTGCAATTGCACACCTGAAGGGTTTGTGTACTGCTTCTGAAATATTTACATCAACGTGCAGTGCCTCTGACAAGTTTCCAGAGTTTTCCATATGTTTTTTTTAGGAATTGCATCTTACGATGGTGTGGGAACACAAGTCTGAACACAAGGACCAGCTGAGGGAGCTGGGAGGGCTCAGCCTGGAGCAAAGGAGGCTCAGGGGGACTTCCTCAGTCTCTTCTCCCGGGGAACAAGGGCCAGGACAAGGGAAACGACCACAGGTTGTGCTGGGGGAGGTTTAGGTTGGATATTGGGAACAATTTATTCACCAAAAGTTGTCCAGCCCTGACAGAGGTGTCCAGGGCAGTGGTGGAGTCCCCATCCCTGGGGGGATTTGAAAGCGATGTGCATGTGGCACTTGGAGACATGAGTCAGTGGTGGCCTTGGCAGTGCTGGGGAATGGTTGGACTCGGTCATCTCTGAGGGCTTTTCCAAACCAAACAATTCTGTGTAAAATCAAATGCTTGAGAGTAATCAGGAAGTCACATTCCAGCTACAATTCCATTTATTTGTTGGCATACCCAACAGCTTTTTGAATAAAAGTGAAACCAATATTCCTATAGATTCTGGGACTGTCACTCCTGCCACGTGTTTGCCATCCTGACTCTGTGCCCGCTGACTCCAGGGGAAGCAATTAATCCATTTTTGGATTGTAGACCGAGGAATCTGGGTTCCATCCTTTGACAAACATCTCTTGGTTCCTTGGAGAAAAATCTTTCGGATATCACGGCAGTGTAATGCTGGGGTTTGCATGTGTTTTATGTTCTCATGGAGTTGCATCTTTTGCACTACTGTGGAAATCTGGGATAGTGGGACATGCCCTACCCATGGCAGGGTGCTGGATTGGGATGAGCTTCAAGGTCCTTTCCAACCCGCACCATTCCAGGATTCCATGATCACAGTGACCTTGAGCAGACCGATCATTAACCAGCATAAATAATCACAGCTCTGGCATTTTCCAGGCATTCCCTTTCTTTTTTGCTGAGATTATGACCCATATCCTTCCCAACCTGCTGTGGTAACAAACTCAGATCCCAATCCTGCTTTCAGCAAACTCGGGAGACTTGCTGCAAATGGTGCCTGAGGAGGCCCAGGTTTTACAGCTTTCCTTCTGTGCTGCTCCCAGTTTGAAGGTTTGGGAATATGTTAGCTGGGATGAGAAGGGCAAAAGGCAGCAGTGCTGCTCTTCATCTGTGCAAGTCCATTTGTTGGGTAGGCTGTGTTCTTTTACTGCTTTCCTCAAATGCCATTTTGTAACAGTAAAATGCTCACTAAAAATACTCAAATATTTTTAGTTGTCGAGTACAAGTCAGATTGAGCTGCACATTTCCCTCGTGAGTAAAAGTGATGAGTTTGTGTTCATTAACTCAGGGCCATCTGGTGCAGACATGCTGCAGTCTGTGAATCAAACATGCATCAAACTCCAGGGATCAGAACAGCCGCCAGACCCGGGGTTTGGGGGGCTTGGGGTGGAGGCAGGAGGAAGAGGGTGGTGGACATAGATTTCACTCTTTTTAAAAATTAACTCTGCTCTTAATGTTGCATTGTTGTAAAGCTCTGTTCCAAGCTCATCAGTGGCCATTCCAGCAGCCTTCAGGGTGCTCGTGTGCCATTAAAGTAACAGCACCCATCATCTCAACTATTTTGTGTGCAAAATAATTAAACAGAACCGTTTCCCTGCATTTTTAAATAATGCATCTGGAGGGTGCAGCTACACAGATGCAATAGAGAGAGAAATAAACCTGAGCTCGGTTTTTCTGGGCCTGCACTGGTGGAAGTCAGTGATGTTTCCACTCAGTAACAGGATCAGATTTTGTAGAGTTTCATAGAGAACTCTGGAAAAGTAAGTTGTAGTTAAAGGCTCTGATTGCATCTTAAAGATGTTTTCCGGCCGGAATAATTCTTCTTCTTCCCTGTGAGGGTGGTGAGTCCCTGGCACAGGCTTCCCAGAGAAGCTGTGGCTGCCCCTGGATCCCTGGAAGTGTCCAAGGCCAGGTTGGATGGGGCTTGGAGCAGCCTGGGATAGTGGAAGGTGTCCCTGCCCATGGCAAGAGGTGGAACTGGATGGTCTTCAAGATCCTTTCCAACCCAAATCATTCCACGATTCTATGAAATCCACTTCAGTTACCAACCTGGCAGGCATTATACATTTCTCACCCAAATGTCTCCAGACTTTCCTCTTTTTTTTTTTTTTTTTTGTGGGTTCTGCCTTCATCTCTCCCAATCCCATGCCTGTCAGGGGTTGCAGTGATGGCTGGCTGGGCCCAAGATATGGGGAAGAGGCTGTTCTAAGCCTACACATATTAACAGATGATCCAAAGTCACCAGACTTCCCTCACAAACCTGTATAACTTTGTGAGTTCAGCACAGAATAACTCAGGTTGGAAAAGCCCTCCAGGATCATCAAGACCAATCATTCTTCCAGCACCTCCGAGGCCACCACTGAGCCGTGTCCCCAAGGGCCACATCTGCAAGCCTTCCTATAAATGCCCAAGTGCAAAGTTTCTGGAGGAGAATCCCATTTCATTTATTTTATTAGATTTGAGGTGAAAGTTGTATTCTTCACATCTGTCATGTGTTCACTGGCTCTTAGACTAAAAAAGTTGTGTCCATCCATGGAAAGGATGGGATGCTGTGTTTCCTTCCTGAACCAGACCAGTTTTTCCTGTGGGTTGTGGCTGTGCCTTTGGGCCACTGCTGCAGTCGGGCTGTAAATGAGAAACAAACCAGCTGAAATCCAGGATGAAATCCATACAGGAGATAGGAGAAGATTTGGGCCCACAGACTGTCACTGAATTAATTAAAAAAAAGTTTTTAAAAAAATCTATTATTAAGATATGGAGGGCGAGCAGGAGTTAGTGATCACTTCTGAACGAACCTCATGTTTCCATGACAATACCCCTGTCACTGGATAATCCGTACAGCATTAGCTTGTCTGTCCTGCTGGGAAGTATTTGGGTGTATTTGGAAAGAGAAATTCGGAAACTCAGAGTTATGCCTTTGAAAGAGTTGTGTTTTATTTAAAGATTCCCATTCTTTTCATCGCTCTCTTAAATGACTCGTATCAATGGGACCCAGTCAAAGGAGATAACAGCACTGCACAGCCCCTGTTTCGTTTTTCCGTTCTCTTTGAGTCTCCTCATCAAAATGACCCCATCCCTGCTCCGTTTCTTAATTTCCTGCCTGGATTCAGTCACTCTGCTCTCCCATTAAGGGCAGTTTTGTGAATGACATCTTTGAAAGCTTTCATTTGCCTGCGAGGAAAATGACTGCTTACTCATCCCCTTTGGGAGAGTGAGTTTACCTTCCAAAGAAACCTCTTTTTTCAGTACTTTGTGCCAGAGTCTTTGGAATTTTCTCCATGCACTTGCTGGCTACTCCTTTGGGCCACCTCCAGGAAGGGAAACACATGTTCATGCTTGTTTAAGCAAAATAATGGATGACTTTCAGGCTCCAATGACTCATTTTTCACATAACTTTTTGCGTAGGACAAGGTGATTCTCTGTCAGCTTCTACTGAAAGTTGTTTCAAAGTTGCACTGATTTCTTTCTCTGTAGGGTTACTTCTCCCCTTTCAGATGTTTCAGTTTGACTCTTTGGATTTTGGATGCTAATAAAATTCTGGATTCTGATTCTTTTCATATTTCCTGCCTTTACTTAAGCTCTTTGGGACCAAAGGAATGGCATGAAGCTGAGGCAGGGGAGGGTTAGACTGGATTTTAGGGAAAGGTTCTTCCCCCAGAGGGTGTGGGGCACTGACCAGGCTCCCCAGGGAATGGGCACGGACCCAAGGCTGCCAGAGCTCCAGGAGTGTTTGGACAACACTCTCAGGGACAGGTTGGGATTGCTGGTGTGTCTGTGCAGGGCCAGGAGTTGGTCTCGATGATCTTTGTGAGTCCCTTTGGGACATTCTGTGATTCTGTGATTCCATGAGCTTTTTATCCTTACTTTATGGCTTCTTTTACGGCAACTGCAGCAAGTTCGCAACAAGGCTTAGCCAAGATGAAGATGAGGTTCCCAGATTTTCTCAAAAGATAACTGAGTGTTCATCACAGCTCTTGACCTTGCCTTTCCTCGAGCAGATATAATCAGAGTCTTTAAAGCTGGGAAAGACCTCCAAGATCACCAAGTCCAAGCATTAACCCAACACCACTGTGTTCACCGCTAAACCCTGTCCCCAAGTGTCACAAAGACATATAAAACTTCCCAAGGCCACCAAAATCTGACCCAGCAGAACTCCCACCTCCCGAGCACGTTATGCCTCATCCACCAGGACCGCTGGTTGCTGCAATTTGCTCTCCACGCTTTTCCTCACTGAGAGTCACCAGGCAGTTTTTTTTTCCATTTCATGGAAATTACATGGTTTGGTGCAATGCTCAGTCAGACAGAAATACCTCAGCAAAGTGGTTTTCAATTTGTTTTTCACTGAGATACTCACTTGTGCTTTCTTAGAGAGACTTTGGAACTGCTGATCCCAGGGGCTGTAGGGGATACAACAAGGTTATTTTCATAGATCTGCACATACCTTGTTTCTGGTCTCTTTTTGGTGACTGCATCTTGTGTCAGAGATTAAAATGAAAGAATTTTATTCAGTCTTTTGTCCTTGTTATTAGTCTTACTCCATCCTTTCCTCTTTTCTCACCTTTCGGAGTAGGAATTGGCCTTTCCTACAGACCCTTAGAGACTGAATAGGCTCAGCCCCAATAAACTCAGCAAAGTTCAGGCTCCTCAGTCACTTGGAGGAATTTCAGACAAGTTCCTCTGGAATCTAACGGGGACAATGACTGTCACATGCTGTGCCAGCGCTATGGAGTGATGCCAGTGCCATGTCATGGAGCTGTGGCACGATATTAAGTGACAGGGTAGAGCCAGCCTGTCCTCCTTTATAGCCATGGCTGGGGTACAGCTGTGCTCCTGCACGGGGCTGTGTGGGAACAGCATTCATTTGAATGCTTCAATTCCATCTGGATCTTCTTGGCACTATTCAGTGGCCCCACAAGAGCTCTTGTTTGAGGCAGCGTAGCTGAACAACCCCATTTAATGCACTAAAGAATCCATTGCTATGTGTTGGTCAGAAAAGAAGGATGAAGAAGTCCTAATTAATCAGATCTCTTCCTAATTGGCTGTGGCAAAGAGATTTCTCAGTGTGCCAAGTGCACACAGTGGCCTGAGTGGTTGGCTTTGCCTAAATAAGAGAGAGGCTGTTCCTGCAACTGCTGTCCTGAATTTGTTTGGGTTTGCTTTGAGGAGTCGGCAGCAGAGTGTCAGGTGGATTAATCCCGGCTTCTGTACATCCTGTCTCAGAGTGTCATCCCTGTGCCTCTCACCCACTTTGCCCAGGAGTTCGACTGCAGCATTTTTAGCCTTGACTTTGGAATTGTTCTGATGAGGATCCTGTGAAACAAATAGAATTTGACTGGCAGCTCTGGAGCCAGCGATGTTCCAGTGCGTGAGTGAGGGGAATTAAATTGTTGACTCTGTGTCATTAAAGAAAGGAGAGAGGAATTTATAGTCTTGGCCAGTAGTTTTTAAAACTTTTGTTCAGAAAACCTGTTAAACATCTGAAAAATGCAAAAAGTGCAGCTTTGCAGCATTTCCAAGCATTAAAATGTGATGTTGACTATTTCTGTTGGTTACTCGTCTGATCTTGGTAATTTTGGATCATCTCTCTGGCCTAGATCTGTTCCCTTGATGGGGAAAGGTCCAAACCAGGAAAGGTCCTGCTGGGCAGAAATCCCTTGTCAGCTGTGCCCAGGCTGAATGGAGAACGCTGGATGCTGTGAATGTGTCACTGAGAGAAAGCTCTGACCTGCTGGCCCTCTGAGCTTCTGCATTTTCCATANCACACCAGCAGCAGTACAAAAGATGAGATGGGTACAAGTGAGGAGATGAGATAACACTGGGGTAAGAATGGCTGCAATCAGCTTACAATGAGATCATATCAAATGTGTTGTGAAAGTTCTAATAATTAATTGTTTCTTAAACTGTGCAGTCTGTTTGTTTGATCTTCCCTCTGCATTTCTATAGCAGTGTATCATTTATTTTCCTTCATCTCTTTTTTTTTTCCTTGTGCACCATATTCCTATACTTCAGACTTGATTCAGTAACCATAGCAATGAAATAAATGCATTGTCTTCATTTACAATGGTGTCTAAATAGGTGCTCAGCTCCCTGTAAGTCCTTTAACAAGGGATGGTTCCCTGCCACCACAATGAGAAGGCTTTGGGTGATGTTATTGAAATAATTTTCACTTTGATTTCCTGACACTGAGTCCAAAAGTCTCTGAAAATGCATTTGTGTCTATTTCATTTCTCAAGAGTATATACATAGAAATATAAAACCCCAGAACTTTCCAGGGGAGTTCTTTGTGGAGAGAGGGAACATAGTTGGCTTTACGTCTTTCCAGATACAAAGAGATGTATTAATATCTTTTATTTGCCTACACTGTCCTCACATTATCAATAATCCAGAAGTTTCTACAGACAAAGAACAAAAAGAATGCAGACTGATTTCTTGTCTGAGAAGGAGTGAGTACTCCTGTGCCTGGGCAGTCCTTACAGGAGTAGATGTAAACTGTTTTCATTCCTAGGGTTAAAAAGAAAAGCTACAAATGAAAAAAAAAAAAGAAAAGAAGAAAAAACCTCTCCTTTTGTGTTCTTAACAGATTGCTTTTGCAACTCAGTGGCAGACATGTGACTTCATTCACCTTTTGTATATTAATTCTGCTTGTCAGAGTCTCATGCAAACATAATTCAGGCATTTTCTAGAACGCAGAGATTCCTTTCCATTTATGGTGCAGCCAGGTTGGTGCCCCACAGCTCTTGGAGGAGTTGTACTTCACATCTGGGCATCTCTTTGCAGCTGCTTTATTTTGTTGGGATCAGGTGGCACAATCAGAGAATCATGGAATG
>VYZR01099391.1:143382-169475 GCA_013400675.1 Oxylabes madagascariensis | reverse complement strand
AAGGGGAACACACACATGTGTTAAGGGAATAGGCTTTTACTGCAGTGAGATGTTGTTCCACAGCCCCATTTCTGCAGACTCAGAGGAAGTCCTAAGGGAAGCTTGTGGAAGAAAAGGAGCTTGTGGATTCTGTGTGGAAGAAAAACTAAATATGGAATTTTTGAAAGAAACTGAAAAGAGAAGGGAAAATTAATTTGTTGCTACGTGAGATCACATAAAGCTCCCTTGGAAGAGTTCCTAAAGAAAAGATTGTGTTTACTGCGGAGAGGGAGTAAAGAATCTAGGCCTACAATTTTATTGCCAAGTCCCGTTTTTTAACCTGCTTTCCTTTTGTTTTCAAACCCCAGAGATAGCACAGTGGTTCACAGAAAGTGCAACTGGTCTCTTTTGATAAGGTCTGATAGCAGAGATAAAGGAAACAAGCTGCCATTTGCCTTTAAAGACCTTCCCAAATGTACTGTCCTGTTCTTCCTAAAAGCAGTTCCCTTTGCTTTAACGTCTAGGTAAATAGTGGGAAACCAGTTGCTGTGATGTTAATGAGGGTGATGAGTTTGCTGGGTGAAGAGTGCTCCCCTTGGTGCTTAGCATCAAAGAAGGATCTGCCTGCTGCAGTTCCTCTAACACTGAAGGGGCCAATGAAAGATTGCTGTCTCTTGAACTGAGGTGAATTCACAGGAATTAGTAGAGGCAGCCAGCCAACCCAAGGGAACTGCTGAGTTGGAATCATTCCTGCTCTCTTGAGTGTAACCTCAGGCCCAAGAAAATAATATGAGAAATCTAAAAGGAGGTAGGTACCTGCTTAGTCCTGAAAGGATCAGGTATGCATTGCACTTTTTAAGATAAATTATTCAGCCTTTACAAAATTTAGCAGTTAAAAAGGATCACACTAATTTGAACTCTGAAAGTTAAACTGATGGAAAAGATTAAGGGATCTGTTCAGGAAAACACCTAGACAATCCCTTCTGGGACAGGGGTGCTTTTGGAGTTTACCAAGCAAAATGCTGGAGGCTGCTTAAGTACAGGAGGTTGGACTAAATTAGTATGAGTATTTAATGTTGGCATTAAATATCCTCATTCTATCAAAATAAACATCCAGTTTCTGGGTTACGTCTTGAAAGACATTATTCAATTTCAGACATTAGCAGAAGTGTGAGAACACACAGCAAAAGGAGAAGTCAGTGATGCCCAGATACTCCTTAGAGCAAAACAAGAGCTTCTAAAATGATCAGACCAAAATAATAAACAACAGAGACAGCTGTGGCTCCCTAAACTGCACTTGCACTGGAGATATATGAACACCAGAGTGTTCCTACTGCATTTGGTACTGTATGAGGACAGAAGAAGACGGGTCCTGTCCTAAGAGTGACAGCCCCAGGAGCAGAGATAGGGGGTTGCTGAATTTACTAAAAGTATAGATAAGCTGGGAGGAAGATGAAAACAAGCTGTTTCCAGGATCTCAATATACTGAATAAAAACATACAGACAGGATCCTGTGGCTGTGAGGTGGAATTAGGTAGATGATAACATTTAGTTACATCTGCATCTTAGTACAGCTGTATAGTGTGTGCCTATCCCTGAAGCTGAGTAGCAGTCACTTAATCGTGCACTGCTAAATCCTTGAAATACCTCCTCAGTGGGATGCTTACATAATAAGTCACAGGTTTCTAATTATTTATTGCCTCTGTCTCGAACATATATTGCAGGTTTCTTTTGCTGTTTATATACATTTATTTGTTTTACTACTTCTTTGCATTCTAACAAATCATCTCTAATAAAAAGCACATTTCCTTGTGAGCAGAATCAATTTCCTTCAGAAGTCTTTCAGTCCCTGATTAGTGGGTTACATTTGGTCTTCACTAATCACATACTTAACTGTGAGCAATAAAGTTCTTAAATAAATAAATGCTTTGGTCCAAGTCAACATTAGTCATAATGGACAGTTTCCCCCTCAAATTTCTGAAATACAAGATGAGACTGTGCTACCTGGGCACTTAGCTTCCCATTAAAAGTACAGCAATTAATGCCAGATCTGTTTTTTCTGCCGGTCATTAGGTATGTTATTAACAATTAAGCCTCAGCAGCAAGATGACTTGATTGCAGCTCAGTAGTGCAGTGGGAAGTCTAAATGGGTGTGGGTTTTCAATTACTTTTAAAGGCCTGGGGTTATGGCTGTTTTTTTCCCCCTTTCTGTTAGCCTGCTCCAGAAGCACTCAGTGGGAAGGTAATGAAGTAGAGGATTTGTACATTACTACATCTTTCCCTGCTTCCTTTTCGTTGGTTTTATTATTGTAGGCTTTGAAACTTAAGAGAAGTTAGCTGTAAGCCATTCCTCCTGGTCAGGGTTGGCCGTGTGTTAGAGAGCTACATTCTCACATGGAGGATGCATTTTTACTAACTGTGAACAGGGCTAAGTCACTGTGGATCAAAAAACCTGAGATGTGGTGGAAACCCCATCACACGGCTGCTGTAGCAAAACAATGCCTTCCCAGCATCGAATTGAAACCACCATTTGTTGGGGAACATAGCTTGAATCATGACTCCCTACGGTCCAGCAACCACTCAGATTAAGATATGTGGTTTCCCTAATGTCTGTCAAATATTGTTGGAAACCGGGCTGGCTCGGCTGTGAGGTGAACAACATTACATGGGTGGTATCAGTTCCCCGCAGAAATTGGAGGTGGGGGGAGGAGAAGACAGAATATAACTTTCAGCCAAAATACATACAAAAAAAGCATTAGTGTTTATTTTAAAAACATCATGTAACACTTCTTTAGAGTTTCTATGTATGTGTGCTTAATGAATGAGAACAAGGAAAGGCTCTGTTTCTCAGAGGAGCCGATAACTTGGAAGTTGAGAAAGGTGAACACAAAACATTCTGACTAACCTTGAGTTTGGCTTGTGTGCCTGGCCTGGGGTGCTCCACGCTGAGTCCACATTTGGCTTGGGGGTTAAAAATAAACCAGGGCTGTGTGAGATGGACAAAACAGAGCTACACCTTGTGGGCCTTTGCATGAGGAGAATGTGGCCTTGTTAGGAGATAAACCCAGCGCCCTGAGAGTGGCTTTGCTGTGCCCACTGCGCTGAGACACCGGGGCCACTGCTCCCAGCCTGGGCTCAGCCCCCTCCAACACCTGAATCTGGAACCCACAGATGCTGTGGATGTTCTTCATAACAGCCTGGGCCGCAGTTAGGCGGTAGATAAAAATCTTTGCTGCCATAATCAAGGTATGCCTGAGCATACTGGGAGAATTGGGACTGCATGGACTCACAGCTGTAATAGTACTTCAAAGTATTGCTGTAATATCAAAAATTACCATTTTTGACTGACACACTAGCATTCAGGGTGTCATCAGTCACTTCTACTGATGAAGGAGTTGATAGTAGAGATAGATATTTCCTTTTGTTTTTATTGTACATTCCATTTCTAAGTAAAAAATATTTCTTCTCTGTTTTACTTCTACTTGAAATAGTATATTTAAATTTAATTTACCTATTTGGCAAATATGCAGTGATCTAGTGCATACTTCATGTCTGGCCTCACCACAGACAAATCAAATATAAGATGAGTTATTTGCCTACAGTGTCCAGCATCTTTACAGTCTGCCCTCTGTTCCCTATGCCTGTTATAGTGTTGACTGTCTGTGAGCCACTCCTGTCTTGTTCTCTGTAGCACAAATAGCACCACCAAATAACAATGATCTCTCCTTGCCACTTTTATTTTCAGATCAGGTGAAAAATGCTCCAGGCTCAAGACTAAACTCTTATGCAGTTACGATATATGACCTGTGTTTTGGAGGAAGGCTCCCAGTTTCATAAACTGACCTAGCTACTTAGTGCATGTCTCAGAGAAAAGCTGCTGAGATGACCATTGATTTTCTCTAAACAATTTCTTCACTTGTTCTTACATTATTAGATTGTAACAAAATGTAATTATTAGATTGTAACATTAGATTGTAACAAAATTACATTAAGGAAAACAGAGACGGGAAAATCCTCACTTTTGAAGTACATTTTTAATGTGAAATTGGGAAGCTGGGCGTTGAATTCTTCAGTTCTATAACCACAACCATCAAATCGCACCTCTGAGCAAGTGAGTTTTGCACATGTGCATTCTGTCAGGGAGTCACAGCCGTTCCTGCATCAGTTTGCAGTTCTAAAATATCCCTAAGTCCAGCAGGATTTACCAGTCTCACCTGTGTGTGTCTGGTGCTGAGCTGCTTGTTTGTAATGCTGATGCTTTTTCGGAAATGTCTTGCTTTACACTTTGATTTCCTGATCATTGGTTCCTTTTAATTACTCTGAAATTTATTTTAGAGCGATGACAATCAGGAGTACAGGGTGCTGTGTCTGAGGGCTGGAGACAGAGTACAGAAAGGAGCCTTTCACTCCAGAGCTGCTGGTCGGAATCCAGCTCAGGTTCAGGCTTAGCAAAAATCACCGCTGTGTGATGGCTCCTGGGTGCCCTGCGCTCTACGTCCACAAATGAGTCAGTGTCCACATCACACAAACCACAGAACAATTGGTGCTACTGTAATTGGGAGTCTAGTGGCAGCACCAGTGGAAAGGGCAGGGACTTGAATGAGCATGGAAAATGAGCTGCTTTATTCCCTGCTCCCTCAGGTCACCTTTGAGACACGTCTGTTTGAGGAAACTTAGCAGAAATTCGATCTCTGGTAGCTCCCTTCTGGAGATAGAAGAATTTTCTTTGCAGTACTGACAATCTGACACCCACTAAAAAACTTTGCATTCAAGAAAAATAAAGACCATTATGGGATCGTTTAACATGGGAAAGCCTGAACTAAAAAAAAAAAAAAAAAGCTACATATGATTGAAAAATCAACAATAAAATCCAAATGCTGACTTGAAATAATAGGAACCTAGCCAAACTAATATTATCAAGCATGGTCACCACTGCCAAAAATTGCTTGCCTCAAAACCCCAGGGAAATCCTGGTCTTTTATTAAACCATTGAACAATCTCTTCCAGTTGAATCCCTTCTAGGGAAAAAATAAGGAGTGCTTCCTCTGTTCAAACATTCTCTTTGGAGGTGAGAACATGGATTGCTGGAAGAGATATTGGACTTTATTCAGCCTGACATGATGCCTTGATGTCATGGAAACAGGGACTGGAAGGAGAGCTGTCAGCAGCACAGGACACCATAAAGAGAAGTCTGGCACTGCCAGTGTGCCCATGAATCCGTGGTGGAGCTTGGAAGGGACCTTTGGAGGTCACCTGCTCCAACCCCTGAACTTGGCACTTCCACTGGGTCTGCTGTGAAGTAGGGAGCTCCTTTCTTAAGACTTTATATGTATCATTAATATTCCTAAAAAAAAGCTGGCAGGAAACTAATCATGTGCTACCAGCACTGAATTTAGCCCTGTAGTCCCTGCAGCCTTCAAACAGCTCAGCTGTGAAGACACCTCGTAATATGCTGAAATGACACAGTCACCTATGCTGATTGCAGTGGTGAATGTGGCATGAACTTTTGGCTAAGTGAAATTCAGATACAGATTCAGAAAGTAAAAAAAAAAAAAAAGTGTTTCATGTCAGATAAGTGCGTTAGCAAATCTGGAATGTTCAGAGACAGCTTGGACTACATGTGAATTTATGCCAAATGCAACCAAAAATAAAATACAAACTTCAACCTTAAGCTGAAGTTTTACACCAAGTTCCTCAAAACCACAACATTTTTGACTTTTCATCTTAAAACAACTTTAAATCATTTTAAGAGCGCCCCAGAACCAGGAAGTTAATTTATAAGTATTTATTTTGGGGTGTGGGAGGGGGACAACTCAGAGCAACACAATACAAAATTGTTTGTGTGTTTGAGTGTGTGCATAGGGGTGAGGGTGAGACTGTAACCTGCCACATCTCTGCTTTTGTATTTTTTGACTTCTCTTCAGTAGATGAGGCTACCAGATTTTCTAGTGTTGCCTGTACAAAGGAGCCAGGGTTTAGATGCCCACGTTTGTTCCCTGTTGTTGTGGTAAAGCAGGATTTGAAACCCGAGGCTGTGAAGGTCAAATTCCCAACTCCTGGTGGTGTCTTGTGAGATACACCTGTGTCATGAGGGTGGTGGGAAATAAGCACATCCTTCCAGGCTAAATATGGAGAGGTCTTGTGAAGCACCACAGAGGTGTGAGGGCCAGCTTCAAAGTTCCTGGGAGCCCAGGGAAAACAGCATCCGGAGCACAGATTTCAGAGTTTCAAAAAAAAAAAAAGAGAGAAGATTTCAGCATCCTGTATCACACCACCGGTTTCTCGTAATGAAGAGTATGTGGTGCATATTTTTGCCTTTTCTATGACAAGTGCTGAATTCCTCAGGGGGCTGGTGATTGTGCAGACAGGGCTCTGCAGAAAGCTGGGTCCCTCCCTGCCTTCCTTAGGCGGGAGCAGCCGGGGCTGAGGCTCAGCCAGGGGAACCTGCACGGGGGCTTCCCTTGTTCCAGCAGCC
Organism: Oxylabes madagascariensis; assembly: GCA_013400675.1. Classification (NCBI taxonomy): domain Eukaryota; kingdom Metazoa; phylum Chordata; class Aves; order Passeriformes; family Timaliidae; genus Oxylabes; species Oxylabes madagascariensis. The sequence continues at coordinate 163,021 of VYZR01099391.1, read as the reverse complement.
AGAGCATGAATGATGCTGAATTCAGCAGACTGAATTTCTGAGAGCAGCAGCAGGAGGGGGGATGTGGGGTTTAAAGGGTGAAAAAGCTACGGAGTAGAAATGCATTTGGCCATCCCAAGTGCCTTTTACTTGGCAAGCAGTGGTCACGTCATCAGGCAGACTGTTCTTCCACGGGCAAAGAGGGAAGTGCAGCCTCCTTAATGTGAAGAAAAATAAGCCATATATGCAGCCACACAAGGTGCTGCATGTGAAAGCAGTGCATAAACACCGTGGACTAAACTAGTGCAGGGTAAGATCACTGCTGAGAAATATGAAATTGGTTTTGAAAAAGAGACCCCCATGGTAAGTCAGAGGCAAGAAAATGAACTGCTTTTGTAAATTTCCCGCAATTCCACACAGCAAATGAGGTTACACATGAATGAAACCATGATGTATGATTTGGCTTCTTAAGCATTTAAAAACCCTTTAAACTATAGCTGCAGTGTTCATTCCCAAATGATTTCACTTTGTGTATTTATTTAGAGAAAGCTGAAACAGTTTGCCATTTATGTGTATTCAAAAGCTGCACATTTCCAAGACTATAAAGGAAACCTTAAAAAGAAATTACTTTCAGAACTCAAATGATGATATTTTAAAATGGATAAAAAATGCTTTAAAAATTAAATAGATGTAAGAAAGAGAAAAATCTCAGTTGTCATCTTTTTGTGACTTGATCATAGAAAGTGATTGTGATGCACACATAAAAAACTGGATAGCAGAGATTTCTGTTCATGTTTGTTTCATTTTATGTTATGCACTTGCTTATGAACAGTTGCTTCCCAAATTGTGAATTATCTTTTGTGTAAATGTTTTGAAACATTTAAAGTTGGAGGTCATATAAAATATAGCTGTTTGTGTCATTCTAAATTTGTGCATAAACTCTCACACAGATTTGGGTTTGTGTACACATACAGGAAATCTTCATTTTATAGTTCTGGAAGGTAAGAATTTGCATTTATAATAACAGAATGAGACTTAGAATGTTCATTAAATGCCAAAACTATGTAAATAATACATAGATATAGGAATTGGGTAGAACACACTGAAGTAGGGTTAGTATTCGTTTTTTCAAACACCAGCAGCTTTCCAAGCATGTACAATATGAAAGTCTAAGTTACATTTTGTAATGATGTTGTTCAGGTTTTGTTCTTAAAAAGTAGCTCTAGAAAGGGTGGACCTGTCACAGGAATACTATTCAATTCATTTATAACTCAGGAACATTGGAGGAATGAGATTTGTTGAAATTACCACTTTCAGATAATGTCATTGTATTCAATTTTCTGACCTATAAGCAGAAAAATTAATCACGGAAGAGAATTTATTTTTTAAAAAACCAACAGAATTAACTCAAAAGTGTTATTTTGCAGAGATTTCTGTTTAAGGTACCTTTAATGTTTTCAGCAAGTCCATTCTGTCAGGACTGCTGTCAAATGAACCTCCCCAGCACCTGCTCAGCAAAGCCTTTGTACTGTCCTAGAAGGAACGTGCTCTTGATTGCTTTTTTCATGGCCTGCTGGATGGAAGAAGCTGTGTGAGCTAGGGTTTCACATTGCTGAGCAGTGATAATTAGAGATGCCTGACTTTTTTTAAGGGAGAGAGGTCATATTTTCTTGAATTGGGTAGAATGTGGGCTTTGGACTAATATTTTCTGTGCTAGATGCAGCCTGTCCATTCCTTATGCTGGCTTATTCTCCAGCGGTGTTTTGCTAAAGCTCTGCAAGTCTGTACAGTCATGTAAGGCAGAGCAGAAGTCTGGGAGCAACTCCCTGTCCTGGTGGGCAAGATGTCAGCATATTGGTCATTGGAAGAGGGGATTGCTTGATTCAACCTAAACCTTTTTTCCATTGAGCCACTAACTTCCCAAAAGCTCCATACTCGCCCAGCTCTGCTGGATCAGTATGATCAGAAGTTAAAGGTTGCCATCTAATGGGGAACGTACATAATACAATCTACATCGAGTTTTACCAAATTATCTCTTCTTGTCCTTCTCCATGTACCTGTAAGTATTTTCTTTACAAGGCACTAGAGGAATGAGAATGATTTCTAATTCAGATTTTACATGGGATGGTAAATAATACGTTATCAGTAACATGACATTGCAACCTAGTGAGAAAATCCAGTCATTCAGTGTAACCTGATTAAATCTAATTTCTTAATGCTTTTTCTCTTAACTCAGATATAGATGAGTGTTCCTTTGAACGGACCTGTGACCACACCTGTATCAACTACCCTGGAAGCTTTGAGTGTCTCTGCCACAAAGGCTACACCTTGTACGGACTGACGCACTGTGGAGGTTTGGAAACTGAGTTTTGCTTACATGTGTGTTTGTTTGCTTTGTGAACTGTTCACAAAGCCACACATTCTTTTAGATTAAGGTTTTATAACTCAAAATGATAAAGACATACATTAAAATAAAATACCATGAGCTGGGTGTGACTAAAATTTCAGGATCTCAAATTTGCTGAAGCATTCCCAAGAGAAAAACACCAATGAAAACCAATGTCCCACCATTTTTTCATCAGAACTTCCACAGGATTGTGGTTACTCACAACTGTAGGGAGGCTTCATATGATGGGCAACAAATGAAATAAGAGAAAAATGTCAATTTTGCAAAGTTTATGTATTTTGGCTCTATTGGCATTTGTTCTTACCAGTCTTGTGACATAGACTGCCTGTGAAATGCATAACAGATGGCTGTGGTGGATCTTCCTCCCATCTTCTGAAGACCTGCTTTTCACCTTTTTGGTACGACTGTTTCATTATCTAGGAGAGTGATATTTTCGAAGTGCAGCATTACCACAATGACCAAATTGGAGGTTCAGCTGATGTAGCAGAAACAGATGCTGGGCCCTCACTTCTGAGGGCTGAGTTCTGTACTGTCATCATGAGACATTGCTAATGGTATCTCTGCATGGCTTCTTTTTGGGAGAAAGGTGTAGGAGGTGTATGCTGGTCTCTCTTTTATGGAGAAGTATCACATGAATTCATGGTGAGAGTAGAGGCAGATGGGAAGAGAATAGGAGTCCATCTAAGGAAGCAATTTAGGAACAGGCTCCACTTGAAAGCAGTTGTGAAAGCAAATTCAGAGTCTGGAAGTTTTTGAGACCTGTGTTATATGAGGTGTGGAGAGACTGTTCTTCAGTTTCACTGTTAGTTCCTTAATGACTTAATGTACTAATGTAGGGAAAGCCTCAAAGTTTGGGGGTCTGCCTCAGTCTTTAAATACCCTTCAGCCTCGGTTCAGCTTCAGTCTTTTCAGTAAGACGAAAGAAGGACCAAAACTCTAACTGGAAATAATCAGTGCTGAACTTTGAGCAAAAACATTACCAGATCCAAACCTCCTGCTTTTTCTCCATTACGAGCAGATACAAAATCACAACTATGAATCCGGACTTGTCCAGGCCCCAAGTTTTGCCGCTTAGGCCTGTCATTAGTTTTAGTGCTTGCATGCTTAATTTTGAGATCTACCACAGAGCGTTAGCAATTCTGAGTATTTTCTGTTGATTCAGTGTCATTTCAGCTCATTAAATAAATAAATTTCCTTTCTGGTGATGAGAAGAGAGGAGATGAGAGATTGACCTTGTCAGAACGAGTATATGAATGCTGAATGCATGGATTGAAAAGGATACACCTCATAGTGGCTAAATTCTTCTAATGTACCAAAAGTTGAAAGATTTTCTGTGGAATATCAATGATAACATATTCTATAATTTCTTCACCTTCTTGCAAGCTTTACCTTTTAATTTTATTTGAGGCGTAGAAGTCTAAACTACACTTCAACTGCTTAGTTTCTTTCAAAAGCATCATTTCCTCCTTCACCTGAACTTCTAAAAGAAACTCTGGGAATAACCGTGGAGAATTTATCTCCTTCTTTTGCAGAAGTGATGTAATCTCACAGAGGTTTATGCAATTTTTCTATATCATGCATTATTGTCCAGATGCTGCAGAGACTTTCAAGCACGTTTTGTATCTTGTGAGTACTTCCAAGATGTATCAAATGCATACATCCTTGGGAGAGTAGGAGCTGTACAGTTTAAGGACAAATACATGCAATACGCCCTGAAATTGTTTGGCACTCTCTGTCTTTATACATGTTTATATGGACTCAAAAGTAAAAGGTACGGTAGAAATAGGTTTCCTTATGCAAGTCATATCTTAATGCACAGTATATGTGTGTACACAAATTAAGACTCTTCACAACTTTAAATATGTTTTCAGATATTGATGAATGCAGCATCAGCAATGGTAGCTGTGACTTTGGGTGTCTCAATACCATGGGGAGCTATGAGTGTGTCTGCCCACCTGGAAAGAAACTGCACTGGAATAAAAAGGACTGTGTTGGTAAGTATGAAGTGTGACTCAGAGGTGACTGTGGTGAGGCTCCCCTTCTCCAGGATGGTGCAAAAGCTCATGGTTTCATTTGAGAGAGGCTGCATTTTCACAATCTAGATCCACAAATTCATTTTATAAACTCAGATGACACCTGATCCTGCGGAGCTCCATGGGCTAGGATACAACTGTAGGTCAATTAGTGAATGAGCACTATGTTGGATTTCATTTGTATGGAATGCTTTTTAAGTTTATGAGTCCATTCATAGAAATCTAGGTATTATTATTACCTTAGGTATTTTATACTTTTGTCCTTAATTCTGTTTACCTCTAACACTAATTTAGAATATGCAAAATATTTAACTTTTTACTAATAGGACATGGTAGGACGTAATACCTAAATTCACAGAATCGTACCCCAATTTTTCAAGTTACCTCTAAAGGTGTCCTGCTTCATATAAAGTACTGACACTAGCTGTGTCAAAAGCAATAATCAGTGAGTACAAATCCTGAGACCAGAAAAATTTGGCACTTGCTGCTAGTGCCCCTTTGTGGCAGATCTGAATTTCTGTATCCTTTAAATAGATTACTTCTTTTTCTCAGTCTTATTTGAAGCACAGCAAATCTTGGTCATGGCCACAGCCAAAGAATTTTCTGTGAGATTTTAACTCTGGTTTTTCATTTTTAGTGAGAATGGCATACCTAGGGTTTTTCATGGCCAAATCTTTTAACCACAAATAACTTTTCATAGGCACATTTGGGGATGATGCCTAACACCTAACTGGGAGCAAGACAGAAAAAAAAAGGGGATCTCCCTTCAGGGAATCTCTGCACATACTGAGAGAAAGCACTGCTTAATCTAGAGTAGAGAGCACTGCACTGGCCTCATGTGATCATGCAATTGTGGCATTTTTTACATGGATACAGCAGTATGGAAAGCACTTTATAACCAAGGTGGAGTGGGGAGTGAGAGCCTCAAACTAAATTCCAGCTTTTGCCTGTATGTTCTTCCTAAGCACAATGAAGTGCTTCACTTTCCTGCTAACCTGTCTATTACCTTCCCTGCTATGTAGGGAACTAAGCATTGTGACAGCAAGAAATAGCTCACTGTGGTTTTTAGTTATCCACTTCGTCTCCCTTGCCATACACCAGTTACTCCTCTGGAAAGGATTTTGTAAGTAAGCTGCTGGGACTAAAATTTTTGGAGGTCTGGTATGAAGTTAGACTACTTGTGCTATATTCCCTCTCAGCCTACTAAGAATGTTGGTAGGAGGCTGTATTGAAAATATCTTCCTGATTGTAAATTTCTCCTAATTGTTTGTAATGGTCAGCTGGAAAATGAAAATAGAACACCCTTGTCTATTGATACACACTCTAGTATTTGGTGACTGCAGTAAGGCTTAAAATGAGTGTCACTTCCCTGCTGATCGCCTGCCTTTATTGCCAACATTTTTGAGGAGAAACTATATTCTAAATTGTAACAAAAGCACAATAAAAAGTGGAAGAATTATATTTAGTGATCCTGAATGCCATGTAATTTGGAGACATTTGCAGTAACAAAACCTTCTTTTGTTCAGCAATGGCACTTGGTGCTTTGTTGCGTCCTCAGTCCAAGGAAATAGTTTCTTTAAAGACATCACCAGAGCAACATAGAAGACTTAGGAGGGAGATAAGTGGAGTATGATTATTCCCATATCTGAGATGTGAACAGTAGTCACATTTATAAGACTTGTATATATTTAAATTTAATGACCAGTGAGGCCAGGAATACTAACCAGCTGGAGGCTGCTGGGACTCTTCCTCTGCACTCAAGCCAAGTCAGGCAACATTCATTCCAGCTACTGCTTTGGAACTGCTTGGTTTCATGATGGCTTGACTGGGCTTTTCCCAAGCCCCGGTGGACCCAAACCAGCCTAGCTGCTACAGCTCTGGTGTAAGCAACCCTTACCTCAGTGTGTTCTGCTGGCAAGCTGATGGGTAGGAGAAATGACATTTATAGTACCACAGTCAGCAGTGAGAAAAACGAATGTCAGCCAAACCTGTCTTGTAAGGTAAGAGGTTTGGAAGAAGTAGCAAGAAACAGCTGGAGAAAAATCATGTACCTGAAACAGCATTTCTATGGGGCTGAAGCAAGAACTGCCCAAAGCCACGTGGCTGAGATTTAAGTAGCTGCTGCAGTGTGAAAAAGGTGCTTGAAGAGGTGCCCAGCTGCACTTGGTCAGCAGTCGGTGCAGAGGGGAACCCTCTGGGGAAAGGAGGGAAGCAGTGAGGCTTGTGATGTTATGTGCCAGCTGCAGCCAAGTATGAACCTTGTCATTTGTGGGGGAAAAGATGTACGTAAGTAATACTGCAATCCAAAAGGATGGCAAATTAAAATAAATGCAGGTTTGTGATTATTGGTGTCATACCATCTTCTCAGGGGCTGCTCCAACAATTAACAACTTCATGTGTTCTCAGCTGAAACACAAGCACTCCCTTACCCAAGTATGAAGAGTCACTTGTGAGACCTGCAGGGTGCTCTCTCTTCATCCTGCCATGGGGCCAAGAGGAGAAACTGGATTTTTCCTTCACATGAGCTGCAGTGTACCTCCTGCTGTAGGCACTGATGAGAAATGGCTCTGTGATCTCTGTGTGTGTCACAGGGGCCCTTCTAGCATTGTTTGGGGCACTTCAGCAGTGTCTGAAAGGGCCAGCAGGACTATCCCTCTCCATCCAAGCATCTGCTGCCTCACCTCTGCCTGGCTGGGAAGTTTTCTAGCTCCAGAAGCTAGAACATGGAGCTAAAGTTAAAAAGTAGGTGGGAGATGGAGGATTAAAAAATACAGTTTTAGTGGTCATCTAAGTAAACAGACCACTCAGTGTGTCGTTGGTCTGTTAAATCAGAGAGCTGTGCCTCCAAATCAGATAAAGGACATCTCAGGTGATTAATGTTACCTGTTGCTTCTGAGATCAAGATGTGCACACAGAATTGTGTTCACAGAGCACAAAGATCCCAAAGTGGAGCATAGGAGAGAACAACTGATCTAGAGTTTAGGTCTAAAAATGTGAAGGAGTTTCATTTTCAAGTACAAGCTCAACATCCCAATCCAGATGCTCTCCCTTAATATGTGCTTATTTCAGAAATACTTCTGTCATTCTGTTTTTTCCCACTTCCTGCCTTTTCTCACCATTGTATCCAAGTGTGCACACAAGGTTCTGGGTTGGGCAGTGCCCGATTGTTTTACATTTCTTTATCTTGTTCTCCTCAGAGATGGTGAAATGTCTCCCAAATGCCAAACCAGCTCCCAAGGCTCAGCTAGTATGCAGTAAAACAGGAGGCATAGAGAGCTGCTTCCTGTCATGCCCATCCAATACTCTTTTTGTTCCAGGTTTGTACAAAGTATTTGTCCTCTTACATCTGCAATGTGACTTGTTGACTTTTCTCTGTTAATGTATTCATGATTCTTGCATTCATTTTTTGTTATGGACAACAGTAAATGAGCAGAACCTCAATATAAATTAAATCAAGAAGAGCTGATTGTCAACTACACATCAGAAGTTTGGTCCTTCATTGTTTAATTTGAGATATCAGTTGCGAGGGTGGGAAAATTCTAACAAAAAGCTTGTATTAAAAACTAACAGGAATTCACTGAAATCATTTTCATTTTTGCCCTCCCTTTTGTCACAGCAATTCAATCTATAACAATTTTTTTTCTGCACTGTCCTGGTTAAGGTGGATGTTTCTCTCAGTCCAGTGGAGTGTAATTTACAAAAAATTGGGCATTTTGTTTCCCTCCCTCCTTTTTTTTTTTTTTAACCATTTGCTACTTGTAATTTTCATCTTCACAGTTTTGCAGGGAAGGAGGCAAGGATTGCTACTGCTTTTTCATAGATGTTCTGGCACAGGATTATTTTTGAGTGTCTACTTTTCATGTTTAGTCTTGGCCTTATGTTAGCTGAGCTAACATTTTATTCACATTTTATTTTCAGTTTATCAGAGATTACTGGAACTGTGCATTTCTCTAATTTGTAAGCACCAGGACACAGTTTTATCTCTGTAATATGTAAACCCTGTTGTGGTTGTAAGTACACCATTTCTGTTTCTGCCAGTAAATTCTGTTGGAGCCTGAAGCTACAATTATTATGAAAGTACATGGTTTATTTTCTAAATTACGGGGATGATCAAAGCAGAAGGACTTTGCCATGGACAAACACAAAATATTTTAAGCTTCTGCACAGCTAACGTTGTGCCAAATCACTTATGAAATGTATCATTTCAGTGCTAGAAGAAACAAACTTTTTAGTCAACACTGTGAAGCGTTGAAGTTTTTGGCAAAGTATTTCAGCCACTTAAAATCCAAGTTCAGCTCTTAAAATGTCTCGTTGTTTAGCATCCCTGAGAAGCTGCAGCCTCGAGCAGGTGCTGTGTGAGGCTGCAGCCCGTGTGCTGTCTGTGTTCTGTCCCCCAGACTCGGAGAACAGCTACACGCTCAGCTGCGGGGTCCCCATGCAGCACGGCAAGGCGCAGCCCAGGCGCAACTCCACCCTGCCCAGCTGCTCAGGTGGGTGCTGCCCTGCTTCCCCCCTTTCCTGGGCCCAGGGAGGGAGGGGATGGACCTCGGGGCATTGCAGGACATCGGGCTGTTTGTTAGGTAAGGCAAGGGTTAAGGCATTGCCTGACAGCAAAAGGAAAAACCTTTCGACAGAGTTGAAGTGGTAAGATAAAAAAGTCATTCTTGCAATAAAGTGGTGAGATAAAAAAGTAATTCTTCAATGAAAGCTTTCAGGTGCGCCAAATGCTGCTCTCTGCACATGTGGTACAGGATTTCCATCATTCTATAAGGTTAATTAATTAGTATATCTGGCTGGGACATCCAATAGGAAATCAGTTACCCCAGTAACCCACTCGTGGGTCAGCCCCCCTGGGGCTTCTTTGCCCTATTCTCTTGTTATGTCTCTTAAGTTCTGGTAGAAAATAAGATGTCCTTGTCAGGAATTCTCTTCTTAAGAATAAGGCTAAACAGATTTCCAAGTATGTGTTAGTAGGGTTAGCTTATTATTCTAAAATCTAAGAGAAAGGGTAGGAAAATGACCAGGAGCTATATAACTGTGTATTAACAGTCTACAAAGCTACAAATCTACTGAAAATGTATAAAAAGCAAAAATCTTTAGGCATCAAAGGTAGCAAGTGTTCCCTTATACACACACTTCTTTTCTGCAGCCTCTCCTTGAGGGTGAGGTGTGTGGAGCTGCAGTGTTGCATTGGTGGGTCATTGTGGGAGTGCTGCAGGTTTGAGATATGTTCAAAAAAGGACAAATATTTAGAATTATTTGCTTTCCATAGTCTAGCAAGGCAATAGTGAGAATATCAAAATGGGACTTTTTTCCCAGGCTCAGGAATGAGCCAGAGGGACCCAGCAGTAGCACAAGGGTGGGTCCCAGCCCTCTTCTGCAAAGGCCTTCTACAGGAGCACAGACTCTCCTTCTGCAAGGATAAAAGATTATCCTCCCATAAAAAGGTTATGAGACTTCTGGGAGAAAATACTGCATTTCATTCATCTTTTTCTCAAAAATGGCTGGTTTTGCAGAGACATTTCAAATGTTTATGAAAGCTGATAGCATCAAAAAAAAAAAAAAAAAAAAAAAAAAAAAAAAAGAGAAAACAACAACAAAAAAACACCCCACCTTGAAGCCTGGCAAAATTAGAAACAGCTGAAACAACATCAGGCAGTAGGAAGAATCAGCCCAGTCAGCCCACCTTACACATACCTGCTGTACTTCTCTCCCATTTTCCAGTTCTCCAGCCATGTATTTCTTATATATTTGGGATATGCTAGGAGGCACAGTGCTGTGGAGTGGCACAGCCTGGCAGCTGATGTGTCTGCTTGTGGCACAGGATCAGGCCACCTCCAAAGTCCTGGTTCAGCAAAGCCCTACCAAGGAAAGAGGGACCCACGCTGTGGCATCACCTGAGACCACCCTCCACCTTCTGCAGGGCCAGCAGGCAGCCCACAGCAGCTGGCAGGTGACAGCCAGGCCAGTCTATTCCTCCAGGGACTTCGTGAGGAAATCAGCCAGCAGCTCCATTTTCTACTCATTGCATGACTGTATAACAGCCTAAAACAAGACTGTGAAACCTGCCTTGGGTTTAAAGCTGAGGGATAGAGCTTGCAAGCCACAGACTGCAATAGAGGCAGCTTCTCTGGATGGTTTTCAGTTGCCAACAGCACAGCTCTACTAAATTAATCTTACTGGCTCTAGCAGGAGCAGAACTACAAGTAACATAGGAATTCACAGACAGAGAGTCCAGAAAAGAAAAAAAAAAGGTAGGAATTAAAAGACAAATTCACCCAAAATCTGAGATGTGCAGAGCAAGCGTGGTACGAGCACATTCATTCATCTGTGTGGGCCCAAGGGTAGGTACTCACTTAAAAAAATGAACTTGTGGAAGTGAACCCCCTTGTACAAGCTGTGTAATTCTTGTGCTTCCTCTTTTCTAAGTCACAAGAAAGCTTTTGAGTCTGTTTTTAAAAAATAAGTTCCAGATCTCATTTCATTTCCATCCCGATGGCGGCTTTTTTACTTTACATCAACAGATTCCCTAGCTCCTCCAATCAAGCAGAAAGCTCGTTTTAAAATCAAAGATGCAAAATGCCATTTACGGCCTCGCAGCAAAGAAAAAGCAAAAGATTCTGGGAAGCAGGCTGTTTCCGGTAGGTGGTTTCTTCCAGCATGTAAACAGCACTTTAAATTGTTTGTTTGTTTGTTTGTTTGCTTGTTCATTTACATGCTTTGTTTTCATGCTGCAGGCAGGAAAAAATCAATGGTTTCCATATTTGGTCTGAATTTAAGTTCAGGCCAAGGTTCCCACTCTGGCTGAACAGTGCTTTGGGGTTGGATCTTGGGTGCTGAAAATCTCACCAGTTGTTTTGAAAAATCTTTATTCAAAAGTACATGAGTTGGGAATTAAGCTGATCCTTTCTCTGGCCTTGATAATGGCAGAAATACCCTGAGACAAAAGCTATGACTAATGCAAAGTTATGTGAAACAGTGTCAGTTTGGTTTGGTTTGGTTTTCTCAAATGCAGTTTTTAAAAGAAAACAAAAGCTATTATTTGTTTGGTTTATGCTGGATTAGTAACCTATTGTAGCACCAAAGACAACCCCTAAGAGGGAAGGTTATTATGAAAATCTGATGTTACACAGCCTTAGATCTTTCATTATCAAAGAGCGAGTAGTTATGATGTTAGAAAACATATTTATAAGATTTAGGTGTAATTAACAAAAACGTGGTATTAAAAAAGTTATATTGCTGCTTAAAGCAATTTAGCAGCTTACACCAAACATCTACTGGTGATACATTCTCTGTTGTGAATTTGTCTTACCACCACTTTCACTAGTGAGTGAGAAATCTTATATGAGCCCTAAACAAAGAAGAGTAAAAATAGCTGTTTTTTAAAAAAGTGAATGCTTTAAAGATTTTATTTTTAAAATTTAGACTCATATTTCATCTTCACCCTGCAATCTATACACTTATCTCTCTAATTTTACAAGTATTGACTTAAATCTTAGTCATCAAGATGCTTACCCTGTGAATAAGATGTGATTATCAGACTCATTTTTAAAGTCATAGAAGTTGAATTTTTTTGCTCCATAGAATCACTATGGGAATGCGTATCTTGGGATGCATTTCCTTGTCCTTTGCTTGCTTTGCTTTGTGTTTGTTATGTTATCTGAACCTCTGAGTCTAACAGTAAGATTACATCATACAACCACACCCTCAGAATGAAATCTTTCTGGTGGCTTGAGTGCTACAAATCTCTCTCTCTTCCCCCTCCTGGAAAGTCCATCACCAGGGATAGTGGGAAACTATGATTCCTGCTCAGATAAAACCTGCCAATATATTTTCATAACTTCACAATCAAAGCCTTTTAAAGCCTTTGCTATCTGATGATCATCACTTCTGAAAAAGATGGAATACCCACTGATTGTTTTTAGAGGCCCAGGCCTGGCATTCTCATAGATTTATGAAATTGACTCTCTTGCTTTGTTTAGCCATCAGATATAATTTATAATATTTGCTGATTTAAAATAATTTCTCTAAAGAGCTTTCTAGTCCTTATGCAGAAAAGGGCCAGGCAGTTTTAGGCATTGGAGGCACCACTGTGCAGCTGAGCATCAGCAGACTCTGCTTGTGCCTTCTGCATTCAGCAGCAAAAGGAGCAAACCCAGCACTGCCTGGAGGAGGTGTCTCACAACACCCAGGAAATCTTATGAAGCCTGTCGCTGCATTCATAACCCAGTGAGATATCATTTGTTAGCCTGTCACTTGCCACTTTGCTACCTGGTTTCTTTCCTGTGTTGCTTCTCTCACGCAAAGGAGGTCAGTTCCCCTGTACAGACAACTGCCAGGTGACCTTTGTCAATCTCAAGTGTGATTCCTCCAAGAAAAAACGCCGAGGCCGCAAGTCACCATCAAAAGAAGTGTCCCACATCACTGCAGAGTTTGAAGTGGAGATGAAGTCTGAAGAAGTCTCAGGTTTGTGAAAGATTGGTCTGTGGAGAGAAATCAGAATTTAGTTCCTCAGTGTGTTGTTAAAATCTCTTTAATGCTATTTCATCAAGCTGCCAATGAACACCTTTTAGCACAAGCCTCATTCAACAGCCTTTCCAAACTCAAAGTTTTGGAGATTTAATTGAAAAGAGCCAGGGATGAAATTAAGCCAAAGGAACAAAAATTGAACCTGCATCTAAGTTCCTTCAAGGCCTTGAGTTAAGTCATGCACTTTAACCCAGTCTGATTTCTTTAAACAGCAGAGGTGCTAATTGATGTACAGGGAACAAAAAGATTGGGTAGAAGTACTGCAAAAATGATGATAAAAATATCCTCCAAAATGTAAGTTGCTGAATATTTAGTCTGCAAATCAGACAGTTTTATTACACAGTTGAAAAATTCATATTTTCTTACCAAACTTCAGAATAAAATTAATTGCCTCAACTTATAAATGAGATGGGATATTATGTTATAAATTCCAGCCAAAGGTAATATGAACTGAATCCTGTAAAGATGTCAGTCCTCAAAGCCAAATTTCTTAACCTTGAGGGGTACCTCATTAGCCAAGTGATTCAAACAGTAGTTGTGCCTGAAAGCACCTTTTTTTGTCACTGACACAAAGGTGTTTTGGTCAGGGAAGTGGCAGGAGTTCCTAATCAACTGAGAAAAGTGCAGGCAGAGAAAATTCAGGAACATTAATGGTGGCAGACTAAAAACACAGCTGAAAGGAGAACACATTGGGATTCATGCTTTCTGCAGCACTCAGCAGAAAGTGGAAGGCCATGGAACTGTTCCATGGACCTCAGGAAAGGCCTGATCTTGAATACACTGAGCTGCTGCTTCAATTTATGTGGACAAGACAGTGAAAGAAACAGAGGTGTCATAGTACAATGCAGGCTAAGCTTTTTGTTAAGCACCTCTTTTAAACATGAATCTCAATTGCTTCTAGTTTTGTTATCATTTCCCATCTAGACACCTGTAACATTGACTGTGTTCGGAAAAGGATGGAGCAGAAGCTGCAAACTGCAATCAAAACATTGAGGAAATCTATTAATAAACAGCAATTTTACATTCAGTTTTCTGGGACAGAATATGAAGTGGCTCAGAAGCCAGCTAAAGCTACTGAAGGGCATGAAGCGTGCAGTACAGGGCAAGTACTGCAGGATGGAAAATGTGGTAAGTCCAAACAGCTTCAATATTCAGTTATATCCCCCAAAATAAGCAGTCTAAAATTACCTTTTCCATGGTGAACCAGGGACGAAATCTCTGAGATAATGATTTAGAATGTAATGGTATATGCATGTGCTATGGACAGTTCACAAGAGTCTGAAGGGAATTCATTAGATGGTTGTAGGAAAACAAAAGTATAAATATGGATACATTCTCATGCTGTCAGGTGGTAGGTATCAAAACCTGCCACAAGACAATGTTGGCAGTTAGTTCCCAGTTGTTCCCATCCTATCAAAATATATTTACAATTCAGTAAAACAATGATATGATGTTTGCCTAGTTGCTATATATTTACTTTTATGTCACCAGTGTCACTCTCCTCACCACCAAATAATCCGTGATCCATGGATATGTTATATTTAATGCTCAAACGGTCCAGTGAAAAAAATTATAGATATCTATTTTATGTAAAATTCCTAATTTCTTTAAGTCTTTTCCCATGTTATGAGGCTGTAGAGCTTTGCTGGGGACTGCGTGCTAGTGCAAATTTATTAATGGCAGTTCTCAGCACTGCGAGCTTTTTAATTACTTACAGACATCTTTTCAAAATCAGGATACCCATTTTTCCAGCTTTTGAGATACCAGGTGATTTACAAGCCAGAAGAAGTCACATCTGATAGGTGCTTCCAGTGAGAGGGTTCACAGGTAGTTGCATCATACGGGAACAGTGATTTAGAAACTGTATTTGAAAGGCTGTTGCTGTCAGTATCTAGAAACTCAGACATCTTAGCCACCCCTATACAGCAGAGAAAAATGTTTAATGCAGTTACGTGCCCTGTTGAAGCAAGAAAAGCATGTGTATTCATACCTGTATTTAAGATGCTGTACAGTTGGGATATTTGAGTGGCATGAGACAGAAACTATTACAGGGGACACATTGCCCGTGGAAAAATCTCTCGATCTGATCTTGGGGGACAGACTGTTTGAAGTCATCTGCAATAAAACCGACTTGTAACTGCACCTGGTATAAACTAAAAGCTCACACTTCCCACACTTTATGCAGCACTGCTTTAATAAACTGCAAGATACCGTTTTAAGGCTGCACCCAGCTTTATTAACAACACACGTGTGATAAACACCTGAGTGCATTACAAAGCCATTTAATAGTTTAAACAATAGAAGCAGGACCTCACTCTGATATAAATTGACCTAAACCACAGTGGAGATGGGTCTGTTTACATCAAGCGAGGATCCTGGACTAACATACGCAAAACATGTGCCATCATAATCCTGGGGCCAAAGACATCCACCTTCTCTAAATGTTCGATGTTAGGGCTAATAATGTGATCAAAGTGAACTTCCTTACGTAGGCTCCCCTTTTCTTTCCTCAGTGACCTGCAGCACGGGCACCTTTTATAGCGGAGAACACAACCAGTGCGTTCCGTGCTCGCCAGGAACGTACCAGGACACAGAAGGCCAACTCACCTGTGAGCCTTGCCCCAGTAACGATGGCCAGGGAGTAGCGGGCGCCCGGAACGTGTCAGAATGTGGAGGCAAGTTGCACTTGATTATAAAAGCTCTAGGTGTTGCCACACACACCCTGTGAGGCAAGGAGGCTGAAAGAGGAGAGAGCCTGCCACAGTTCTGTCTTGTAAAGGCAACAGAAGAAATCTCTGTGCTCTTACAAGCAACGGATGATTTGGCTCAGGCCATCCACTCCCATTGCTGACAAGACAATGGGATCTGCTACAGCAATGTGAGGTGTGGTATGGAAATGAGCAAGCCAAGCAAAGCACTTTGTGCCTCAAGTCAGGTGTGGAAGTACCTTGGCTTGTAAGGACTCATCCATATATTGTGAGCCAAAGGGATGGATTACTTTGGACTGGTATTGGTGAGTCTAATAATGAACCTGCTCATTTAGTGTTTTGCATGAGATGCAGCTTACCTGCTCTAATTAGCAGCAATTATAAATTTGAGACAGTTATGCTGCAGGGATCTGTAACCCAGACTCAGAACTAATGATTGCAATTTTCAGTGCTGCTTGAATGCACTGTAACTCTTGGCAAATGATGTAGCATCTCTGATTCAACTTCATGATTTATAAACTAAATGACAATGATGATAATACCTGGTGCTTCTTTTGTAACTTGATCAGGTAAGTTTTTAAGATACAACTGTTAATTATTTTCTTTACCTCGTTTCATTAGAGACTATCAAAATCTAGTTCATAGCAGATTCATTATCTGACTTTGAAATAAATCTGTCCTATCTGCTACACAAGTTCTAACTTGAAAACTCATCCATGTAATTTACATTAATGCATTCTTCAAGGATATCTAAAGAGAACACATGGCAAATGTCACTTGAGAAACTGCTACTTTTTCCCGTCTACTGAATAAATAACAACTGTAGTGTCTCCAGTCCAAACATATGATAGATTTTGCTGATTGGCTGTATGAAGGAACTATCAGACAGAACTATCAAAAAAATTTGAAACACCTGTGCATCTTTGCTATGCTGATTTGTATTTATCCATAACACAAGAAAAGCTTATCAAAATACAATCTGAGTTTATAAAGATTGACTGACAAAAGCAGCATAACAAAAAGAAGAAAAAGACTTTTGTTTCAAGGCTTACATTGGAATTATTGTTCTGTACAACAACGAAAAAAAAACCCCTTCTCATTATTTTGGCAGGGTGGATTTATCTCACAATATTTATTGTCAGATCAAAACAGTCAGTTTTTCTGCTCAACTCTCCCCTTTTCCTCTGGAAGTGGCAAGAGAGAATATGCTTTGGACTTCATAAAATTCCCTGTCAAAGATTTTGTCAAAATTTGTGTCAGCACATGTGATGAAACAGTGTCTTTTTGATAACAAGACATTGTTAGAAAGTTTGTACTGCCAGTAATCAATAGTATTTTTGCATCATATCTTCCAGAGCAGAAATGCCTGTGCAGTAACCAATAAACTTCTACTGAAATCCTCACTTCTAAACATGAGGAATGTACATTCCACAAGTGTGTCAGAGATTTTAAGTGGCTGTTACGCAGAAATTACTTGTAGCTCCAAGTGAATTCCATGCTGCAGTGAGCTGCCCCTGCCTGGACACCAGGCACCCACCAAAGCTGCTCTCTCGATGGCTTCCCCAGCTGGAGAGGGGAGAGACAGGATAACAAAGGTTCACAGCTTGAGGGCAGGGAGAGACCACTCACCAAATATCAAACAGGCTGAAATTGGGAAAATGCAGTGAATTCTGAGGGCAGGGAGAGACCACTCACCAAATATCAAACAGGCTGAAATTGGGAAAATGCAGTGAATTCATTACCAATCAAAATCAGAGCAGGATGAGAAATAAAATAACTCCTAAAAACACCTCTTCTGCACCCCTCCCTCCTTCCCAGCTCTACCTCCTCCCACCCAGNGGCACCCACCAAAGCTGCTCTCTCGATGGCTTCCCCAGCTGGAGAGGGGAGAGACAGGATAACAAAGGTTCACAGCTTGAGGGCAGGGAGAGACCACTCACCAAATATCAAACAGGCTGAAATTGGGAAAATGCAGTGAATTCATTACCAATCAAAATCAGAGCAGGATGAGAAATAAAATAACTCCTAAAAACACCTCTTCTGCACCCCTCCCTCCTTCCCAGCTCTACCTCCTCCCACCCAGCAGCACAGGGAGATGGGAATGGGGGTTATGGTCAGTTCATCACACTGATGTTCTACCTGCTGGTACTTCAGCACAGGGTCCCTCCCACTTCATTAATTTCATTAACTTCTCCAGTGTGACTTCATCTCATGGGCAAGAGTTCTCCAATGTGAGTCACTTTTCCACAGGGTCAGTCCTTCAGGCACAGCCTGCTCCAGCATGGGTCCCCCTCAAGGGTCACAAATCCTACCAGGAAACATATTCCAATCTGGGTTCCAGTAACCAATTGGACCAGGCCAGGTAGATCAGTTTTGCTCCTAAAAACAAGAGCAAAATTGTCCTCAAATCAGTAACATCATAATATTTCTCTAAGGTCTGTGTCAAAACAGCCAGTTTGTACGGTCATATTCCAGCCAGCTGGAATGGGATGGGAGCACAAGTAAATCCTGGAGATCCTGACCCCACAGATGTCCATAGGAGTTTGGCTTTTGTGGGGACAGAACTTGAACTTTGCTTTCACTCAGGAGCTCTAGTTCATCCTAAGTACCAAAGTTCCTCACTCATGCCAAGCACCCAAGATACTGAATGCCCCAAACATTTCCCAGCAAGTATCAGGGTTCCTATGAGACTGCAACAATACCTAGAGCTCTCAAAACTTTCTTGTTTTCAAGCCAGTTGTTTCTGTCTGCTGCTCAGTTCTCAGGGAAGCTAAATTACAAAGTACTGGGATTAGGCAACCTCTGGAAATATGTAGCACCTCACAGCTCTGGTGTCCCAGCCTGGAATGGTGTGAAGATACACATTCATGGTGTAATCCTGAAAAACCTGACATCCTGGTTCTCAGGTTCACAGAGTAAAGTACTCAAGCTAACAAGAACCAAGCCAAACAAATGCCTATCAGAAACAGCCTGGAGAGCAAGTTTGGAAACTTCTGTCAGTAGATTCATACACAAAGAAATTTGCTTTACACAAATCACCATTCCTGGCAGAAGAGCACGTGACAAGCACTAGTTTTCACAACTACGTGAAAAGCTGCTGATGTTAGGTATTCTCACAGACAAGGTGCTGGACTGGTACCATTCCATCTGGTAAACCTCATGATCCACTGTCCACATCTCTATAATGGAGATACAAATCTTGCTTCATAGGCATGGTGCGGTTCCATTTCTTCCTATAAAGTTATTTAAAATACTGAGATGAAAGACTTGGTGAAAGTACAAAGTATTCTACTGAAATCTTAATAGAGCCTTTCTAAAAAAAAAAAAAAAAATTAAAAATAATCCAAACAGAGTCATAGTTCCCAAAAAGCATATTATGAAACTAGTTCTATTTACTGGTGGTGGTTTTAGGAAAAAGATACAGGGACAATACAAAGTTTGCAGGTAAGATTAGAATTTGATCTGCAACTGTCTTGATGTCATATGTTTAAGTGAAAGAAAGCCTTGCTAATTAATAGTGGGTTTTATACTTCATCCAGAAAAGTCAACACACTAATACAGATGATCATTTTCAATTTCTAGGGCAGTGTTCTCCTGGGCACTACTCTTCAGATGGTTTTAAACCTTGTACAGTCTGTCCTCTGGGTACGTATCAGCCTGAACCAGGAAGGACCCTCTGCTTTCCCTGTGGCGGTGGGCTTGTGACCAAATACGAAGGTGCTGTTTCCTTTCAAGACTGTGAAACCAAAGGTGAATTCAAAATTCTTCCACAATTCATCTTCCTACTTCTTGGCCTTTGGTTTATTATCATCAGTGCCAAGGGGCTCTTGAAGGCTCCAAAGCAAACATTGTCACTGCATGGGCGTGTGATTAAATGAAATGGTCAAGAAATCTGTAAACTGGGAATGGTCTCCCAAGGTTGGGCAGACTGAACAGGATTTATGGTTTTTTTTGGAATTTACCACAGGCAGGTATGAGGTCAG
>VYZR01099391.1:98303-124068 GCA_013400675.1 Oxylabes madagascariensis | reverse complement strand
CCATGGTTGTACCCATAGAATGAGGGCAGCCTCCCTCTACCCCAGTACTGCATGAGCAGTGAGAGAGTATCTTTGAGAGTAAATCACCTGCATTTGTCAGTGTGTGTTACATCAGCACATAATGTGGGCACAGTAAATTTGTCTCTTGGGGAAAACACTCAGTGGAAGCATTGTTTGTGCCAGACAATTTGTTTGGTTTATTATCCTTCACACACTGATCTCTTGCCAGACTTTTAGAGAGGAGGCTGACTCCAACCTGCTAAGATCACTCATTCATCTGCAGGGTGTTGTCCGGGGCTCTTTCCAAACTGCACGCTCACATTGGGCACCCATTCCAAGGTCAAAGCATGGGTTTCCCTCCTCACTCGTGTGACCATCCAGCCACACAACAGGACAGCACAGTCCCACTGTCACATGGTAGCCAAGGTATGGGACAAACCTCACACAGACTCCAGCTGGCAGGTGGGTGTTGCAAAACCTTCCCAAAAGTTGTACCTGTCCACAAAGCAAGCAGGCAAAATCTATACACAATAACTGCTCTTTTGATGCAGAGGAATACATTTTCCCTTCTTACAAACCTCTCTGAGGTTTTAAACCCACATATACAGCTATGATAAAATATTTACAGCAAATGATGATCCTCTCATCTAAGCCCCTATCACAGCTTTCCATGCTCTGAAGTTCTAGTTTTACCATTGAGACAGCAGATGACTTGAAAGCAAATGGTTTATTTTAAAATATACTACAGGCTTTATTTTAAAGTGCACCAAAAATATGTCCCTTCATCTCCTTTACACTATAATGTTAAGGTCTCTTCTGCCCCTTATATCCTTACCTCTCTTAAGGAGGTTTCCATGCCATGTTGGCAAAGAGGAAGGTTCTAACATTAAACAACAGGAATATGAAGTGGGGAATGCACATCAGATCTTTTTGGATGAGATAGCTATAAACATTTGGAATAAAGCCACAAACTGCCAGACCAGACTCGGAAAACTTTGAAAAACTCTAGCTGTGTTTGTTGGGGGCAAATGCTACCTCACATATGCTAACTCATGATAAATTTCTGCTGCAGAGTGCTGCAGGGTGGAAATTAAATGTGGTGGTGGTGGATAAGTCATGGGATCTATTGACAGAGAGGCTTGAGGGCTCCGTGGGTTGGCTTCCTATGGATAGTGCCAGAAGGCTAAATCCTCTTATTTTAGACTGGGGTAGTGCTAGTAAGCTCAGCCTTGCTGGGACCTTTTTGCATTCTCTGTGAATACCTATATAAAGTAACCCATTTAATTTAACAAGCACATTGCCTGAGTAAGGGCTGCACTGTTCAGGCACTGTAAATCAGCCACTCTTCCTAAGGAAACAAACAGATTAAAATACTGTGGTGACTTTTCTTTACAAAGATTATCCACAAATACCTGCTATCATGAGAGGCTGGCAGTAGTACCTCTGGGCTATGGCTCTGGCATCCATCAGAGTAGGAAGGACTGCTCCTGAAAGCCTCATGGTGCTTGAAGCAGTGGTAGAATGGTGAGTGCTGCTCCCTGCTTCAGGAATTACTCCTGTTGTGGGAAAACAGCAAAAAAAGTAAAACAAGCTGCCAAACACAGCAGCTGAGCAAGACCACATTTAGGTAAGTGCTGGACAAAGTCAGGGAAGAGCCCATTTACAAACTACTCTTAACATCAGTGATTCTCATTGTGTCTTATTTATTCCTTAGAGTTTATCCGCAGCAGCTCCCAGACCTGCAAACTCACCCACACAGCCTAGAATCACAGCCAGCCAGCCAGCGGCCACAACTCCCATCCAAAGTGAGATGGAAGGGCAAACAAGCAGTGAGAAGGCAGCTGCCTACACTCGGTGAGAAAAAGAATTATGTAAATCTCATGTTTGAACAGGATCACATTCCTCTTGCCTCTGGACAGGGCATGATCACTGTGGCATTACTGAACAAAGACATGAAGATATCCCAAAGTTTTCCTCCTTGGTCTGTTTAAGGAAAAAAGGTTGATTTTTTTTTTTTTAATAAGGTAAGCAAAAGATTTGAGTTGACTACACAACATGACAAAGACAGAAGTGAGGGAAGTGTGGTCTTTTCAGTAAGCAAGGCCCCATGAGGACTACTAGTACATAGTCAAATCTCCACATTTTACAATACTAGAGCAAGATTAACACCACAGCCATCCTCTTTTCCCAAACCACAGCATTAGCAAAATATGTGCTCAAGCTCAGGGTAGCAGGGTGGGAGCACACTCCAGGAACACTGGAAATCCAACTGTTTTTTGATCTTCTGCTGTTTAATCAGGGAAGTCTCCTGAGAGACATCCTAGTGGAGCCTTTATGCTGAGGAAATGTGGGAACACAGCACGTGGTGAGGCAGACACAGTCTCAGACAAAGAGGAAAATTTGCCTGCATTTACTATTCAGATATCCAACCTGAAGATTTGAGTTAGATCCTCAGCTGTTGAGTGGTGATGTACAGTTACAACACGTAGGCACCATTTATAATAAGCTCTTTTTACTCTCTCTCTGCCCAGCCAACCTATTGTAGCCCTTATTTATAGACCTTCCTCCTGGATAATTCTGTGATTATGTGGACAAAGGGATTGTTGCTACTCTTGGGTAGTTACAGAGGACACCAGTCCAGCAACACTAGACAAGGCAGAGAGCAAAGAGGTATTTCTTCAACATGGCACATTCTCCATTGACTGTAGTCTGTGAATATGAGGCTTTCTTGACCAGCTACTAGATCCTAAAACCCTGTTTCTTGAACTTGACTGTTTCCAGGGCTGTGGGACGCCCCTCCCAGCACGGTGCTGCACTGCCAGCACAAGCACTGCTGAAGTTGAATCCTTGATTTGAGGACGGGCTGGCAGGAAAAGGAATTTGCACAGTCTGTGTAGCAGATAATCTGCAGAGGGAGCGATGTGTGTTCTCACAGCAGCAGCAGCTGGCACAGCAAAGCTCTGATCTGTGCTCTGAGCAGTGTTGGACACCTGACTTTGCTCCTGGGCTTTATAACCATACCTGAGGCGAGACCAAAGCCACCAGTAATATTTTAAAAGCCTCAGGTTAAACTGGTTTAGGCTGTTCCCCACAAAATCTCTCAAAGGAAGAGATTTTCTTAGAAATTTCTTCTAAACCATCCAAGGAAAGAACTGGGAGGCCAGCACTGTGCTACAGGCACTTGCAAAAAACACACCCCCCTCTTGTACTGACAGATACTTAAGACAGGCCTACATGTTAAAAATTCCCTTGTCAACGTTCAATATTAAAAAGCTTTAATTTATTAAATGACTGACACTGAATATTTTTCCTGAGGACCACAACTTAGAGCAATTCCCACTGCTGTGGCCAGCAGTGCGTGCCATGCCTCACACCCCACTCGAAACCCACTTCAGGGGCTATGGCCGGGGCCTTCCAGAAGAGTCCTTAAAACATCGCGAAAATAAAATCTTGTGGGCAGCACTGCACCACGAATGCTGCGGATTTCATTAACGCTCAAGGGCAGGAGAAGAACAAAAGAGAAGCAGAAGCCGCATCTGCTCAGCAGACTGAAGCCTCCTCAGGCCCGTTCTCCTGCGGGATGTCTGGAACGATCCCCGCACTCCCGGCGCTCCCGACCCTCGTTCCAGGGCCGAGCCCCTCGGGCTCCGGGACCGCCCCGAGCGCCGCTCCCGCCTCCCCGCCCGCCCCCGGCCCCGCCCGGCGCGTTCCGGCCCGGCCATGGCGGGAGAGGGCGAGGAGGACCTGGCGGCCTTCGTGGCCCTGCACGGGGCCGCGCTCCGCGCATCGCGGGTCCCCACGCAGTACTGGGAGAGCCTGAGCCGCAAGCTGCGCGGAGAGGTGGGTGAGCGGCGCCGGGGAGCGGCCCCGGGGGAGCGGCCCCGCAGGGCAGCCCGAGCCGCGGCCGGGGCCGAGCGGCGCTGAGGGGCAGCCCGGGATGGGGGCAGCCCGGGATGGGGGCGAGCGGGGCCGTGGAGAGCCGGGCTGAGGGCAGCCCCTCCGGCCCCGGGGGAAGAGGAGATCACGGTGTTGCTGAGCAGGGAGCAGTGGGAAAGGCACGGTGCGGGTTGTGTTACCGAAACTGCGGCTCGCGGCTGGAAAAGACGTCAGGTGTATCGTGCGTATCTGATTTCGTCTTTTTGTTGTCGGCGTGAAGTTTGGAAGCGTTTTGAAATCCTGGTAGCGAGAGATACAGTACTGGAGAGAGGTGATGAAACAAAAAAACCCCAACACTCTACCAGCTACTAAGGAAAAAATTAACTCTGTCCCAGCCAAATGCAAGGACAGTGTCCTCAACCCTTCAGCTTTTTATGCCAAAGAGAATTAAGAAAAACAGCAACACTAGTAGTGTTAGACTCAGGATGCCGTCATATCTTAATCCATTATGGTTTGGATTGGCTTTTGCATGATTTTAATTTTTTTTTTTTCCAGTTCACTTCCACGCAGATCTGCCCTACCCTCCGTCATTTATAACTGTGCAGAGCTCAGCCAGCTCATCTCGCGTGTGCATGACTTACCTGGCTCGGGCAGGTTTTTTCCAGGTGAAGCTGACCCCTGGCGCTGAACTAAAGGGAGTATGGAGGCAGGGGCACACTCCAGAGTGGAGTATCCCTTTTCGCCTTTGCAGCAACCATCTGCTTGCTTCCAGGAGCTTTGTGATGAGAAAGGGAAGAGAAACAAAGACAGTAAAAGGAGTGATTTTAAACAGATTGTAAAGACACGAGTTGTATTTAGAAATTTTTTTTCCAGTTTGCACATCTGCAGCCCAGCCTTAGTGATGAGGAAAACTGTCTTTGATTTGTGGGAGTAAAGGAGCTGAGGCAGGAAAGAGACACAACCTGAAACCGTTTGTCTGGAGAGTTGAGAGTGCTTGAGGGTGTTTGGAGGAGTCAGCCTGGAGAGGAAAATATGATTGAGGTGAACTTCTAGTCCTGGGGAGAGAAAGAGATCTGATAAGAGGAGAAGGCAACTAGTGGTGGTTTGCTGGAAGGCAGAATAAGCAGTGAAGAAATGAGTGAGATGGGGTGAGAAGTTTGAACAGGTAGTATAGGTTGGTAGGGAAGGTGAGGGAATTGCAGTTTAATACCCATGTACAGGTAGAGTAATTTCTAATTACCTGAATGTTTCTTTTCCCCAACTCAGCTTTAAAGTAGGGACAGGAGAAAAGCACTGCAAGTCATGATATGAGTGGTTATAGTCAGGAAGGGTCTGAATATGTTCCTGCTGCTTTCAGTCTGTTGTGTGGTGCTGTTAAAAACAGGAATACATGTTTATTACAGGGAAGATAAATCTACATTATCTCAAGCATATGCCCAGTCACAAACTCCTTGTGGAATTACACCCCCCTCAATAAGTATTCATACAAGGGTCTTGGAGCAGGAATATCTGCTGCTCTGCTTAGGTAGGAGGGTATGAGAGGGGATGTCCTGAAAGAGGATGGAACAGAAGGCATTATAAAGCTGCCAAGGAAACCCAAAGTTGAGAGCTGTTGTGTTTCCACGTGCCAGTGTGAAGCTGGAGGTAGCAAACTGATTCTGTGCTGTGACCTAATGCGGGCTTGAGATTTGTGACCTGTGGCTGAGATCCTTTCCTGCTCCCAGCTTTGCTGGGAGGCTGTAACATTGAGAAGACATAGAGTGAGAAGAGAGCAATGGTGCTGATGTTTTTACGGAGGCTGGGGTGACGAAAGGCAGCAGGAAGAAAGCTCATGCCCTAAGGCAGCAGGCTGCTCCTGCTGCTTCATTTTACTTGCAGTGGTGGCTGAGCAGGCTCTGCTGTACTAAATGTCCCAGTGTGTGGAAAAAGAGACTTAATTATTTCAGTGAGCTTTGGAAGATAAGGCAAGCTGCTGAGAGTGCTTGTCTCTACTGCTGCAGCTTCTGGTTTTTGTCCAGGAGAAGGGCAAAAGGATATTGAGAAGATTCGGATGTCCAGGAAAAGTTACTGTGAGGAGTGCTGTGGACTGGGATAACCTCTTGAAGAGGTAGAGACAGAGCTATAGGACCTTACTTAGAACAAGAGCATGCGGAATGGCTAGAGGAGCAGTAGTAAAGAAAGAAAAGGAGGTGAGGGGAAGGGGTGAAATGGTTTTGGGAATCTAGGTAATAAAATATAACTCGGGGCAAAAACCCAGAGCAGCGTAGAGCACAGGATGAGTTTCCTTGTTACGTGTGTAAAATGGGAGGAAGTTTTCATTTGTCCTAACCTGCTGCAAAGATTAAAACTTTCTAGCATAGAACTTGAAAAATTTACATCTGTAATACAGATAAAAATATCTCTTGCATCAATACCTGTAGAACCCAGCCCAAGGAGCTGTTTTCCAACATTCTCGCACATGTTTCAACATACAGAGTGAATGCACCCTCCCTCCACTGTGTACACCAAAGCCTGTGAGAAGTGGAGGGTTTGGGTGTTTTTTATTTACCTTGGGATCTGCTGGAGCAGGTTTCCTTCTGAGAGCATTATGTAATTGCATTGCTCGTTCAAAACATGGTATAACTGCTTATTCAGTTATTATTGCTTATTCATAACATGGTAACCCTGCCTTTATTTATTTGTTTTGCATTTAGCATTCAGCGTCTGTTGGGAGGAAATTTTTTTTGTGTTTCTGGCAGAAACTTGAAAAAAAATGTATGCATGTGTGATCATTCACTATAAGTGCTAAAATTCTGTTTCTAGTGTAGTGGTTGTTTGTTATGCTGTTGGATAAACTGTATATAGTATGTTTATAAGCCTGGAAAATACAGTGCCTGCATCTAATTTTATTCATAATCTTTTGTTTTCTATTCCAGCCATACACTAAGTTATTTTACAGGCTGTATTGCAGGGAGATTTTTGTAGCCCTCCGATGTTGCTGACGAAAGACTGCTTAGAGTTTCATCTCAATTAGAAATGGAGGCTTTTAATTAATTACTAGAAGGAATGCAGCATGATAATACTCCTAGACTTTATTTTCCAGGGCAGTGGAGGGCCGCCTGTTGCTCAGAGGTTTCCTGTGACCTTCAAAGCAGTTTGCAGTGTGCCTTAAAAGAATTTGCTGGAGATACCTGTGTGGTAGTTGTCGTGACGTGTGCCTGCTTTGGTATCAAGTTCTCTGGTTTGCTGGGGTTGGTTAGGTTGGAACTGCACCTGAGCGTCAAGAGGGAGGGATTTTGCCCAAACATGTTTTGCTTGCAAGCAGTAGTGCCACTGGAATGTGTTGGTACCCTTTTGCTGTCTAGAGGTTATTGGTTGCTCTGGTGAAATACTTAATGTGAGCTCTCCCTGTTCTGCTTCAAGCCAAAGATTACTTTTCAGATTGGTGGTGTGATCTTATCCAGCTGGTTTTTGCTTAAGGAGCTTACTTAAGATTCCCTTAATGGTGCTGCTGTGTCAATAGGTTCAGTGTGACAGCGTCGCTCTAAGGGAGGGAGGAAGAGAGGAGACACGAAACTGTCTGTGTATCCACACTGACAACGAGGTGCTTCTGCCAAACCGACAGTGAACTACTGAACTGCTTGTATCATCAATTGCAAGTTTAAAAACAACAAAACCCTCACAGAAAGCCACTGATTAAAGTGATCTTGAGCTGCTGCTTCTCTGAGAAGTGTGATTTGCTTTGAGTGAGGAATACACACAATTCACTTTTACAAGGTTATAAATTCGCTAGGAGAAATTTTTCATTAAGCATAATTCTGTAAAGGTATTAAAAGTGGAGATTATTTGCTAAATTTTGCTAAAAGTGGAAAATTTTTGCAACTGCTACAGCCTCATGCATTTGATGATTTGTTGGAGGGAGAGACCAAAACTTTGGCTTAGGGCATTTGGAATCCCTTCATTTTTCGAAGTCGTAGGATGATATTTAACAAATAAAAAAACATATATATAAACCCAACAGCTTCCCCTTAGTGTTGTAGAATAACTTGTTATTCATTGTGGGTGTTTGGTAAACAGGTGGAGCCTGTCATGAGCGAAGGCTGAATCTGAGCGTCTCTCTCTCACAAACTCCTTAAGACCAAAGCTGAGTGTGGAAAACACCCACGGTGCCACACCGGAGCACATGTCAAGTGGCTCCTCCGTCACATTTGCACTTTTCATTTTCTAATGACTCCCAGCCACTTGTCTGTGGCTTCTTTGCTGGCTAATGAGGTTGTTGAGGATGGCCCTTGATCCAGCGGCAGGAGCACTGAAGTGTCACTTCAGGGAAGAGTGGAACGTGTTTCCGGGCACGCTGCTTTTGCCGCTGACATCGGCTGGGATTAGCATTTGTGCCCTGAACCAGACCAGGGAGCTCATCCAGCTGGGAGCCAACCTGACAAAAATTAATTGTGAGCATAGGGAAGGGCTTTTCCTTTTGCGGGGACCTGCCTGCAGCTACGTGAATTTCAGTGGCTACAAATTTTCAAGGCAACAGTGCAGAGACTTAAAAAAGCGTTGGAGGCTACTATTAGAACAGCAAGAGGTTATGATACTGCTTACTACTGAGTAATGTTACCCTCTTCTAGCAACTGGAAAACTAGATATAAATTGAAACTGCTATTTTAATACCTGCTGAAGTAAAAGAAACTAAGTTTCTGATTTTTATTTTTTTTAATCGGTGTGTGTTTAATCTCTAATAAATTTGTTTGCAAAACAATTTCTGTTACCCTAAAAAAATGCATATGTATTAGCCAACATACTGTTAGCATCTCCTTAGCATTTAGTTAAGAAGCTGTGTGCTAAGAAGCTGTGAGCTAATAACAGCTAATTGCTGTTAGCTATTGTTAGCATCTGGAAGGCATCCCTGCCCATGGCAGCAGGGATGGAACTGAGATGATCTTTGAAGGTCCCTTCTAACCCAAGACATTCTATGATTTTTTTATCCACCATGGCCCCCTCCCCTTGCCGTCTGCCACCCCAGAGGAAAATCCCATCCCATGTTCCTCAGAAGGGAATTTCAGATACTTCTCCACTTGGATCTGCTCTATGAACTGTGGCTTGAGATGAGAAGTAGCTGTTGTTCCCCTACTGACTTCCTCCCTCTTTGAGGAGCTGCCTTCTTTTTGTAGGTGGCCTTTCTTCACAAATGTGGAGTTGATTTCCTCACCCTCCTGTTGAGGCTTAGCAAAAATGTCCTACAGAAATGCTCACCTGAACAAATGAAAACTTGTTGCTGCCACTGGCATTTTACAGCTAAGAAGTTGTCAATATATAGAAGTAATGATTTTTAATAATGTGGCATTGCAGGCTGTGTGTTGGACCATTGCAGGTTTGGAGTGTTGAACCAGTAACTCCAGAGTTTACACTTCAAACCTTTCTCCCTCCCTGCTGCTTTTTAGTCATATTAGATTGAGGCAAAGGATTTGTCTGCCCATGCCTGGTTTATTAGGTAATGTGTGAGTGATTCTAGCAAAATAATTCTCTCTAAAAAATTTCAACAGACTTTCGAGGCTTTTTCTATTTTTGTCTTCCTAAAAGCATATGTTCATTTTGAAATGATGTAAGGTGTCAGCAGGGTCTTGGTTTTGGCAGATATGCAAGCCCACTGTTTGGCGAGGGAGCCTTGTGTGGTGACTGCCCTCTTTCTGTATGTTCTGGATGAAGTTGTTGCATCCAGAGTAGGCAAGAATGTAAACAAACACCTTTCAGCACCTTAGTAGAGATAAATGTGTCGAACTTAACTTTATATATATGGCAGTATAAAGAATCTTCCAATTTACTTGGAGGTGAGCGAGCACTGATAATTTCTCTTGCAGGGAAAGAAGAGAGAGGGAAACAGGCTGAGATTTCTTAATTGGTTCAGAACTCAATTGGGAAAAACTCTTTTTCTTCAAGGACCTTAGTGTACTTTAGTATGGTTGTGGAGCCTGGGTAACACTTGGTTTTGCAGGCCTTAAATTACTGATTTTAGCAAAGGTTGAGTGAAAATATTCTGTTTTCAGCCTCTAAAATTGTTAATGAGGCGTTAAACTGATAGACAATCATTAGTAGACCTGCTGCTGCCAAAGAAACCAACAACGCTTCCTACCAATATTAACTAAAGAAACTTCCCAAACAAACAGCTCTGTTAAAATGTGAAAGAACAAATACTCTTGTTCATTCATCTCTTAAATTAAAAATGCCATTTTTTATCAAATTACAGGGAAGAAATGTCTGCAGGTGTCACATTGTGCTTATCAGGGTTCTGCCTTATCCAGTTGCATGACATTTTGTGCACTTTCCATCTCAGGTATTTGATGCTGGTGACTACTTTGGAATAATGCAAGTAGAAGAGGTGGATGAGGAGGATGAAGTTGATGAAGAAATGGAAGAACAATTTAAAAAGCCAAATCCTGGAAATGGGCCTTGTTTCAAAGTTATTGTAACAAATGAGAACGGACTCCAAGCCTCCAATCCCAATAGGTAAGTTGTGGTTTTGAAAATAATGTTCAGTCTTTGAGTAGTGTGAAACCCTGAAATGATAGTGACACTTTGCTTTGAGACTTGCTTGATTCTATTCAGAAATCCTCTTTTCCAACTCTAAGACATAGCTGCATGTTTGAGGAAAGATGCATGCTATGAAGCACACCTTGCAAAGGGTACTGGGAGCGCAAATATCTTAATGTGGTTTCTTTTTAAATCATGCAGGAAGATACTTAGAAGTTGATTTTAGTAAACTCAGGGGGAAAATAGGGAAAAGGCAACCTTGAAATGATTTCTGCAGAAATAAAGCAAACATTTTTATCTGCAAGACTGTGTGCCTGTGGAAAAAACCACTGAAGAAATACTTGTGATCTCCACAAGTCTCATGCCAAGAAGGTACTCACAGTAATATTCTGTGGGCTATTGCATTTCCTTCAGTTGGCTAAAGTATAATTCAAGAGTGTGGTTGTGTGTATGCATGTAGAATTGAATGTATCAAATTACTGTTCTCTTGTTTACAAATCAGTCATGAATATAAGACTAGGAGACATCTATAAAACTAGAATAAAGTTGTGTAAAAAACAACTTTATATTACCGTACTGCTTTTTGTGTTCTTACTGATTTCAAACATAGAACAGGGTATTTGTCACACATTAATAAAAAGCAGTGAGATGAAGTCATCTCTGCTGGAGATCTAAATGCAAGTCTACTCAGTTGTATAAAACTGTGAGACCTTTCATATTTTTTAGATATGAGGTAAACATGCAAAATCTAAAAATTTAAATTAGGCTTGATGAGTAAAACCAACAAAGAATCATAGGTATGTGCTGTTACATCCCTGTCTTAACCTAAGTAATCACCTTTCTAAATCTGAGAATGCACTTAAATTATCAAGTTCAAAACCAGCTCCTGTGATAATCTTGGGCTTTCTTGCAGCATTCAGGTGTGTGAATGTGGGAGCAGAAGACCAACACACCTGTTTGCTAACATTTTCAAAGAGCTTGACCTTAGCATTCTCTGGAGCTTTTAATTTTAAAATTGTGAGGTTTCATGTGTCTATAGAGTCTGGGTTACAGTAATTGTTCAACCATACTTGCCCTATGTGACAGCTGACATGTTTTTAGCTTTCTGAAATATGGGTGTTGTGGAGGGTCTTTTATGTGGTTTGGGGATTTCGCTAGCAAGTACAATTCAGATTTTTCTCTGTATTGGTTCAGTCAGATGATAAAACCAAAATATGAAGAACCCTTCTGTTTGAAAATCTGTGGTTTTTTTCTAAAAGTCATGCACCCTAAACAAGGGTTAAACTTGTCAAGGGAAGTTGTTCCAGATATGTGTGATTTCATTTTGGGTTAGATTGTAACTTTTTGTAAACAATGTGTTTTTTTCTAAAAATAACATGGTGACACACCCCACCCCCACCCAAAGAAAAAAAAACAAACTAAATAGAAACTATCAAAACTTACTGCTCATTTTCTTTTAATAGCATATACAGGCTTATGGTGATCAGACTTCTCCACCTGGCTTTACAGATGACAGTAGATGTCACAGACCTTGTGGCTAATAAGGTCCTCAAGTAATTTTTCAAAATAGTGTATTGTTTTTCTGCTTCAGGCAAGAATATCAGGTTGATGCAGTAGAGTTAATAGTGATTAAAAGGGAAGGTATTTGTGTTCTTGGCTTTTAAAGGGAATCAGCTCACAAACCGTGTGCCTGTTCTTTATTTGCTCCTCATTTTCATGGAAATGCTCACTATTGCACCATGAGCTTTCTAGAGCAAAACCAGAGTGTAAATAACTGCTGGGAAGTTGCTCCTACCCTGCAGTGCCACAGTGTGTGCTCTGGGAGTGACTTTGTGACTCAGAGCAGATTAGCTATCACACCATCTCCCGGGAAAAGCAGCTTTCATTCTGAGCATGGGGCTGTGTGTGTGAGAAGCCCGGGGTGTGACACCACCCAAACTCTCCCGCAGCGTGTTCCTGATCGACCACGCCTGGACGTACCGCGCGGAGCACGCGCGGCAGCAGCTGCGCCGTGTGCCCGGCCTGCTGCACAGGATGGCCAACCTCATGGGCATCGCCTTCCACGGAGAGGTCCCAGACGAGGGCAGCATCGAGCAGGTGCTGCAGGAAATGTGGAAATACAACCAGACCTACCAGCTCTCTCAAGGGGTAAGACTCTACCCGATGCTAAAAATCTTGGGGTGAAGATGTTCCGGTACATGAATATTAACAACAATCCTTACAGGCATTCCTTCTCTTTGGAAGGAGAGCAAATGCTCCTTTTAGGGTGTGTGGGTAAGACCCCCACACCAGATTTGGTCACCTTGCCCTCTGTAGTCTTTCAGCACTGTACCAGCATGTCTTGAGCCTTCAAACACCTTCAAGTGCACACATGCCATTTTCGAAGGAATACAACCCTCAGGGTACAGGTGAAAACCCTGATGTAGGGTTTGCAGTGGAGCTCCAAAGTTTTTTTGAATCTTTGGAATTAAAGAGGAGAAAGGTGAGTCCTTTAGCCTCAGCCCTATGCAGAATGGGCAAGGCTAGCCCTGAGCAGTGAGAGTATGATTGGACTGCCCCTATTAACTCAGGGTCTTGAGATTGTTCTCTGGAATGGTCATCTTTATCAATTAAGCTCAAACTTAACTCCCAGTAGAATCAGGTCTGAAAAATCCCTAAGAAGGGGATTCATTGTGACTTTTTCCTTAAATGAAAGGGAAATCTGAACAGTATCTCTGAGTCTTTCTATCCTATCTCTTTGTTACTCAATTTGTCATGAATAGCTTGTGAGTCGAATGGAATTATCTGTGTTACCACTTAAAAAGTGATTCTCCAGAAGACAGTTAATTCATCCTGTAGTTGAATTTGTCTTCTGTTCACTTTTCGGGGAAATATGTCAAGTCTTGTCTCTCTGCTCCATTCCTGCCTCCATAAAAACACCACAGTAGTGCTACCAAGCAATTTAAAGTTTATTTTCTCATTCCGGATTTTTTCATGACAAGTGTTGCCAAAAGGGGCACCTTGATGATGCAGCCTCAATGCTCATAGCCAGCTGTTGTTGCAGACAGCAGTTTTGCTCTCCTTCACTCTTAAACTTCAAACACCTTTTAGCTAATTGATTGTGAGAAAAACTGAAGGAAAACTAATCCTACCAAGCAGCCTTCTGCTGATTTAGCTCTCTTATGCGGCTGGTTTGGTTCAGGAAGAGCGAGTCTGGTAGGCAATAGCAGTAGCACAAGAAAGAGGAGGCTAAAGCAGGAATCTGAGAAGTGGTGAAGGGGTGCTGCCAGTGCCTCTGTCTCACAGAGCTTTTCCTGCAGTCCATGTGTGTGAGATGTCTCCCTCTGGTTATCCATACAGACTGCAGAGGAGAAGGTTCCTGTCTGGTACATCATGGATGAATTTGGATCACGCATTCAGCATTCAGACCAGCCGAGTTTTGCAGCAGCACCTCTGTTTTACATGCCTCAACAAATTGCTTACACAGTTCTCTGGCCTTTGAGAGACCTTGAAACTGGTGGTGAGTGTGTGTCTGAGGAGCTGGGGTTTTCTTTAATGTTTGCAATAGAAAATGGGCCAGTTCTTACAAAACCATTGAGCATTTCACAGTAGAACAAAGGTTTCAAGACCAAAATGGCTGCATTCTTGTAACACTGTCAGATATAAAAGTTCTCTCTGTCTGGTACCAGTCCAAAAATGTTGCTATTGTTTTATTGACAGAGAACTTAAATCTTTCATCACTACCTCAGTGAAACTGCAAATTCAGTCATCTGAGGGGTTTAAAAAAATTCCTTAAAGTCTGTGTTTGTAGCTTTTAGTCAGAAAGTCATGCTCTGAAAGTTGGGAAACATCAGGCCAATGATTTATTCCTGTAATCTTAATCAGAAGCCACCCTATGCCTCCATCATGTGGAGAAGATAAGCATCCTAAATAATACTCTTTTTATCTCGTTTCTTTAATTATCTCTAATTTTTCATTTAAATAACAAAATTTGTGCTGGTATTGATTGTACAGCCGTCATTTGAAGATTTTCAGTGGGAAATGAAATCCCCATTTCGGTGGGAAATGAAAGGCAGTTCCTAAAGGTTCTCCTGGTTCTGCTGCAGATGAAGTCACTCGTGATTACGCCTACGGGGAGACGGATCGCCTGATCAGGAAGTGTGTTTTGTTACCTTGGGTGCCTACTGAAGTGTTGGATGTCAGCTGTTTTACTCCAGAGCCACCAGATGAACATTACCAGGTATGATTTTAACAAGTTAATTCCATATCTTAGCTCTGTTAAGAAGAGGCGGTGTCTAAAAAAAGCACTGCAAGAATTCCGATTTTGCTTTTTTTAAACTTAAAGACTGATTCAGAGGACAGCCGTTAAACTGAAAAAACAGTTCAAAGCACAGTGAGACAAGAAATGTCTTACACTTATATGTGATATCTAAATGTTTAAATACTGGAGCAACATAAATGAGTTCTAGTATTTTATTGCTGTATTGCATAGCTTTTTTGATAAGCACACTACAAGGTACTTCATATTGAGGCATCCATCTTCCAGTTAGATATTTGATACATTGTCTAATAGGCTTATGGATTGGATTTGTTATTGCAGCATTGCTGTTCAATCTTGAATTACAGAAAGATGTGTTTTACTATTTTAGGAAAAGTTACATTTTTCAGACTGCATACTGGCCTATGTTGTGGTTTAGAACCATTAAATATTGGAGCAGGGACTTTTTTAATTTGATGGCACTCTTATAAAAGTACTCATTCAGTTTGTTTCCTTTCTTATAAAGGTTTGGGATATTTTAAGGATGTGAAATTAATGTTTGGAATCTCCTTTTCATGAACCATGTCTGCACGAGATTCACTTCTTAGAAAAATTAGGAAACTGATACCTATGAGGATGCTGTACTGGCTACTAATGACATTCAAAGTACAGCTTCTAAAGATGAATCTATACCTCAACTATCTGTTTCTTTATGATGGCTGAGAGGCAGAAAATGCTCTATCCAGCTTCTTATTAATAATATCTAGTCAGAAATTAACCTGCTTCTGCTAAATAAAGTTGTATACTCATAATAGCTAGGCTGTCTTGTAACCTAAGGCAGATTGGTTGGTTGGGATTTTGCATTTTTGGAAGAGGTATACTTTGCATCAACACTTCTCCTATCCTAGAGTTTCTGGGAGCTGCTTCCTTTGGCAGGGCATCAGCAATGATCCAAGAGTGTATTTCCTTTTATCAGTCAGAGGGGGGCTGTACAGGATGAAGAGAGACTTTGCAGGCATGGTTACTGCTGAAGACTGCAAAAAAACGTTTTGCTCATTTTCACAGGAGCAGAATTGGCTTCTGAACTCCTATAAGTTTTTTAGTCATCTGTAACAAAGCATCACAACTAAATGATCAGTCTTCCATTTTGTTGGAAATACAGCAACTTAGTCTTCTATTATATATGGTTGGCTGTGATTTGAGATTTTTTTTTAATGTTTAGGAGGCAAGAGTTTCTCAGGGTCTTTGAACAGTATTGATGTGCCCTGGTCTTGAAGCCTTATTTCTTGTTCGTTTTAACTGATACGATTTCCTTCTGCCTCTGCTCTTGTACAGATTTTTTTTCTGAACAGCACATTACACAACATAATAGAATTGTCAAAATGTGACTTGGCTGAAGTTCACTTGCACCAAAGAGAACAGACCAGTAAGACATTCAATGGACTCTTTCATTGTGCCTAGAATTAACTTTTTGTGGTTTTCTGTTTTCTAGGCAATTTTAGAAGAAAACAAAGAAAAACTTCCTGCAGCGATAAATCCACCAGTTTATGCCAAAGACAAAGTTTTCAAGTATGTATCCACAAACAAAATGTTTTC
Source organism: Oxylabes madagascariensis (assembly GCA_013400675.1). NCBI lineage: Eukaryota > Metazoa > Chordata > Aves > Passeriformes > Timaliidae > Oxylabes > Oxylabes madagascariensis. The sequence continues at coordinate 107,852 of VYZR01099391.1, read as the reverse complement.
TTACCAGGATTATGTGCGGTAATTGCAGTGAGTTCAGGCTGAACAGCCTTTTCCACCTCTAAAGAGCAGAGGCTAGTTAAAGCTGTGTTTGTATGAGCCACTTGCCTAAGATTCTGACTTAGTAATTGCTCCTGTTGGATTTATTCTTCAGAGTCAACGAATTGTCACTTACAGAATTTTAGAAAATAAATTGTTGTTTTGGGTTTTTTTTAATAAGTGCCACATTCTGGGTGAAAGAAAAGTTTCATCATGTTTTAACACTAAGTTACACAGTGTTGTTTTCACTAAGTATGACTTAAGGTGTAGAAGAGACACTGAAGACTTGTCTTCTGCATTGTAGCATGTATGTCCATAGGGGTTGGTCTGTGCTGTATGAATATAACACTATTCCCCTTGTTTAGATGCCATTGCCACACAGGAATCCTATAAAAACCTGAGATGTTTTAAATTGGACATGTGTTTGCTACAAAAATGGACTGTATGCTGTGAAACCATTTCAGAAGAAAGCTGGAAGAACACTGCAAAGATAAGGGATTTTTTTGAGCAAAACCAGTGGTGCTGCATGGCCAGGCTGCCTTGCTTATTGGTTTTATTCCAGAAAAACAAACCACTGCTTAGCATGTGCTGTGAGTTGCACTCCAGGCTGTTTGTAGTCTGACACTGGGATCACAGTTCTTGCTTGAAACATTTTGCTTAAATGGTAAAGTTGCACTAAAATGTGTTTGGTAGGTGTACTCACACACCAGCTTCTTGTGTTGATTTGCTGCTGATCAACTTTACTTGAGAGGAACTACTGGAAATCAAAGTCACTTCTTGTGGAGAGGCATTTGTTGACTTGCCCGGTGATAGTCAAGATTCCATTTGTAGTTGAAATCTCTGGTTACATGACTGTGAGGATAAGCAAAAGCTCATATTTTTCATCTGCTGTACTCAGATAGATACAGGAGTCAAAGGCAGATGCATTCTGATAGAGGAAGAAAGCAATACTGAGTTTGTTGGGAAACACTGGTATATTTTTCATTGCTTACCTCTTTAGTTTGTATCTTACGTTTCAAGTGAGTGGCATTCACATTAGGCAAGGAATGAGAGGGAAACACATCAAATTCTTCCTGCTCTTTTTCTAAGGAATTTAATCCACACCCAATCAATGTACTCCTAAGGTTTCCCTCTCTTTTCCTTTATCCTGTTCATATCTGGATAGAAGGCTGCAAGATCCTTCTCATGCTCTGAATTTTGTCTACTAAAGTTCCTCCATGAGTAGAGCAGCATCTCAGAGTCCAGACTGAATGGGAGCTGCATCCTTCCAGTACTCTCGGCCTCCTTTAAGGGTTTTAGGGCTGTCACCCTGGGCAGACAGGTGGGAACACGTGGAGCTGGGTAGATGGCTGTAGCCTGTTAATACAGGCTCTGCTTTGTGGATTGCTGCCGTTTTAGGGGATTCAGAAGAAATTCAAGGCACAAGAGTTACAAAGTTTAGAACCTGGAACAAATTCTTAGTCATCTTGTATCCAAGCAGAGTTAAGACAGAGAGTGGAAGATGAAATAAATGTTTAATCTGAATCCTGAAAAGCAGGGGAGTGATTCCAAGTAGTTTGATACAGCAAAATTATAGATTTAATTAGGTCTTGTAGCATAGTAACTGCTGCCCTAGTTCTATCCAGCTGTGCTGACTGCTGAATGGAAAAAAAGAATCAAAGAATTGAATGCTTCAAAGACGGATTTATTAGGGAAGGTCTTTCCAGTTTGTGTTGGGCTTGATCATCTCTGTTTCTTTTGATCTTCTCTTTCATGTTGCTCTTCAGCTACATCCGTTACTGGTTTAAAATGTCCAAACAGCTGTTATGAGAAAACTCTTTGTTTTGGTTGGTCTTGTCAGCTCTGTGCTGTGGTAGTTGATTCTCAGTTGATAACTGCCTCTTAGCTTTAAATATTTTGAGTAAATTAAGTAATATCTAAACATACTTATCTTATTTGCATAATTTCACTGAATGTCATCTTTAATCCCAGACTTCACGGCATCCCTACCAGGACTTTGGTGAGACAAGGGGAAAAAAAACCCATCATTTGGGGAGGTATGGTTAGCTGGCTTCATTAGTTCAGTGTGTCACTGAGACTGGACTGAAAGGTCCAAAATAGCTTGGCTGATACTGCAGGATTGGAGTGTAGATGTTCTGCCCTCTGCCAAAGCCAGAATGGGACTTGGTGCATTTCTTACCCGTCTGTATCTTTTTGTGGTATTATCAGTGTATTACCTTAGAACAAATGAAATGGCTTTATTTCCTCTCTAATCTTAACCTCCCTCCCCATATTATTACAGTGATGTTCCTGCACTTAACAAAGCTAGACTGAGCTCCCCCATTTCTTTTGTGCTGCATTGTAAGCAAATCTTCAAATACATAATCCTGGCACTGGGTCTTTGCAGGATGGTGACTTGTGGGGTGTGTTTGTAAGGAACCAGTTTGGGATTTTCTGAACAACTTCAATTTTGGTAGTTCTTGTGCTGCATGTGTTCTTTCGTACCTATTTGTGTGGGGATTTTGGGTGCTTCAGGACTTTGTTACAGTATTATATAATTGGCCTTTTATCTTCAGGTCACCACTTTGATTTCCTTTTGCTCTAGCAAGGACTAACAGTTGCTCCAAACCAGTGGATGTTAGGGGAGCTTGTGGGTTTGGCAGAACTTGTAGTGGATCCAGAACATCAGATTTGGCACTACACTTTCCCCTAATGTGCAGACTTACAAGGAGAAGCCAAGAAGCCACAAATTGCAGGAAGAAATGGTAGTGAGACTCTGTGGAAATACTAATTTTGTTCTGTTGCAACAGTGAGGAAAGACTGGTGGCTTCTTTTAACAGGCTGATTCCCTTCATCTACAGTGAAGTCACCTCTCTCAGTTATAGACTTCAGCATAAAAAGTATAACTATTGTAATATCTCACACATGCGGCTATGCAAAGCATCTTACATACTTTACTTTTTAAAGAATTTATTTCACCCTGTGACTGGGCTATTTCTGCAGTTCACCTTTTTAGAGAAGTGTCTCTCAGGGGAATATATCTTCCAGTTGGTTAGTAGTGGAGGAGGAGAGGAAAGTTCCACAACTGATGAGAATAGATCTGGAGAGGTGGAAGAATACAGTAGTTTCTCATGGAAAAAATTAGTGTTCTTTTATTCTGTTTAAATGTTCCCTTACCATGAGAATGATATAAAAAACCAGGCTTGCTTTTTGCTGAATTCTGAATTAAGTGGCCTCACTTTAAGCTGTAAAGTCATCAAAATAACCATTGTTACTATCTGCTTATTTTAGCATCCAAGACACTGGTTTTATTTGAGAGGGAAATTTCCTAAGTTACGCAACAACTTGCCTCATTCTTGATTAAATTCTGAAATGTCTCCGGTTTGGGTTGGGGTTTTGTGTGATTTTAAATGGGGTTGAGAGGGAATTTGTATCAAACCTCAAAGCTATGTGTATTCCTAGCATATACCTGCTGTACCTACTTTCATATGTTTGGGTTATTTAAAGTTCTGAACAAACAAAAATAATCTTCTGAAGCTACAGACTTAAGTTGACAAGATTTCCTGTGACTTTCTTTAATGTGGATGATAGCAGTTTGATTTTTAGAGCTCTTTCAGGAGTCAAGGTATTCACAAGGCGGCTCTCACTCCTGGACTTTTCATGTAGAACAGTGAATTCATGTTACTGCTTCTCTGTCAGGGTCTAGTCATCATCTTCTGAACTGTTATTTTTATGAAGCTGTCAGAGATAAACTACCTTTGAGATTTGTATCTCAAAATAGGTATTTTTTAGGTAATCTCTCAATATTTTTTAATCTGTCCCACTTCAATTTAAGTTGTTTCTGTGTATCAAGAAGAGATTGTCACAGGGGATGTATGCAGGAAAAACATAATTCTTGTAGAAAGTCAAACTTAAAAGTTTTTTTTCTATTCAAGCGCAAGTTGACCAGTTTCAGAAGCTAAACTGACATTTTTCTTCATGTGCTTCTTTCTTCTAGGGTTTTCACAGACATTCAGCAAGTCCTCAACAACCTGACACATCCCCGTTTTGTATTCACAGACAATGAGGGAGAAGCAGACATCCTCTACAACTTCTCACACTTCAAAGATTATAGGTTAATTAATTATAGGATTCATTATTCCCCTGATTATACTTTCTAAAAAATTTCTTTGCTATATAAACTGCGTTCCCAAAGGCCTCCCCAACCTTTCCCCTTCACCAAGCACTTGCTTTCCTTGTAGGAAGCTAAGTGAGGAGAAGCCTGAGGTAATGGTGAACCAGTTCCCATGTGAGAACCTCCTGACTGTCAAAGACTGCCTGGCATCCATTGCTAGACGAGCTGGAGGACCGGATGGACCCAGGTGGTTGCCTCGGACTTTTAACCTGCAGACAGAATTGCCTCAGTTCATCAGCTACTTCCAGCAGCGTGAGAGAAGGTGACTTGTGTTTCCTCTTCCTTAGGTTTTGTCCTGTCTTGATCCCACTTCCCTCAAAGACCAGGAGCCCACATTTTGGCAGTCTTGGCAGCTGTTGCACCGCCATGAGTTACTTTTTGCTGCATTTATATTCAAGGGAATTTTACCTGAAAAGTAGGATTTTTTCAGGTTTTTATTTTAGGTAATAGTAGTTAAGCAATGGAGCTTGAAACCCAGAAACTTTGCTGTGATTTGAATACAGAGTTGAAGTCCTTTGCTCTTTGCCCAGTCAGGATCTTGCCTCTTGTGTTTAACAGTTATACAAAGCCTCAAAATATGTTTGCAACAAGTGTGGGGTTTTTTTTCCAGGGGACAGTAGCAGTTGTTCTTGCACTTAAGCCAGAGTGGAAAATGTTTAAAGTACTTGTGTTCTGTAAGGTTATGAAATTAAAATTTAGTGTTAGTGTTAGACTGAAGCCGTTGTGGAGCTTTAGGGTTTTAAATCCACACTTCTGCTGCTGCAGCTGCCTTGAAGTGAGTGGAAACTACAGTTTTTCTTCTTGTAAGAGAGAAAGAGAGCATTAGGTACTGCTCAATAACCTCCTCTGTCTGGCATGGAGTATTCTGGTTGAAAGGTTGCTGCTTTGGTGACGCTTGCTTATTATGGTGACACCTGCCAGGTGTTTCATTTGACTGTTATTTGCTCTACATAGTCTGTTATGGACTGGCATTGACCAGGAGAGAGCACACCTGCCACATGTCCCTACTGTGTGTGGTTTAATTCCTTTTCAACATCAAGAACTGACAGGGAATGCAGTGTGTATGTATGGAATGGGAAGGGGGTGGTAGGAATTTTCAAACAAACAAAACAGAAGTTAACTGCAGCCTCCTTCAGCTCACTTTATGATGATTTAATACGTTGAGGAAAGGACATCAAGCGTCACCCTGTCCTGACTTGGAAAGATAGATGGAAATACCAGCATGTTGCTGGATTTTTCTCGAAGATATCTCAAAGAATTTTGCCCCTGGAGGTGTCTAAGTGCTAGAAGGCGAGACAGTGGTGGTGTGTTTTTATTTTCCTGTAGCGTGAACTGTTGAGACACTGTGTGGTTTCTTCCCAAAGAGATGAGTTCTGGTGTCACTTAATGTGAATGATTTGAAAGTGTCAGTAGGGAACCAACTTGGAAAATTGCACAATACCCTGCCAGAATGTTCTCAGGCTCCTGGCAGAACGATTCCACACTGTGACTTGTGCATGTTCATGGTGATGCTGTCCTGTTAATGGGTTGTTTTCCCCTTTTGATGGAGTCAGATGCAGTAGGAGGAGATAAACAGTGGGATCAGATAGGCCCTAACTGGAAAAAAAAAAAATTTGTGAAAGGTACCATTGCCTTTTCTCTCCCTTATTCCTAAGACCTACTCCTCCCAGCTGTCAGCAAAAGTCTTAATTCTTGCACTGTAGCCCACGGTTTTATAAAGTATTTTTTCAGGAGAAGACATGGATAAAGCCAAGTGGCTGTTCAGCCAGATGAGTGAGGTGGATACTTACACGTGTTGCTCTCTCTCTTTCTCTCCCAGAGGAGAAGACAATCACTGGATATGCAAACCATGGAACCTCGCCAGAAGCCTGGATACCCACATCACCAACAACCTGAACAGTATCATCAGGCACAGGGAAAGCACCCCAAAGGTGAGAGAGTGTGGCTTTAAACACCCAAATTTAAAAGGCAGAGCTGAAGAAACTGCTTTGTAGAAGGAGATCTGAAAATACAAAGGAAATTTATTTTCTTCAAAATTCATATGCTGGCCATAAGCATACAGTTCAGAATAGATTCAGTTGCAAATTGGTCAAATCCAGTTGTTGCAGTGATGAACTCAGAGCCTGATGTTGTCTTATTTAGAAAATAAAACTTGCCCTGACAATAAGGGATGCTCCAGCATGGTGCTGCTATAAAGCCCATCCCCAGGCTGGCAGACAAACACATTGACTATAATTAGCACTGGCCATCAGTTTGGGAACATTATTGCTTCTGTCCCCTGGTTGATTGTTATTGCTTTGCTCAGTGGCACAAAGGACACCTTTGCCAACAAGAGATGAATTACAGAGCTTTTCATAGGGAGCCTGCCAGATCCTCCTGTACCTCGCAGTCTGCGAGTGCTAGAGCTCGCTTCGGCGACATTTGTTGGTGACCTGTGGACTGCATGTGTTTTCTGGGGTACAAAAATGCACACAGAATTGCTTCACAATTGTTGCAAAACAACAAGGTCACCAGAGTTAGAAATCTGTGATTTTTAAAAATGAGAATACCCTGGCCTCCTTGTTTCCGCACCCTGTAGTCAAGAGTGTGACCAAAAGTCACGTTGTCTATTTCTGCACCTTTCTGAGGAAAAGCTGAAAGGCAGGCAGGGGTACCCTCAGTCACCCTCAGTCACAGAGGTGCAGTGACACTGGCATTTCACCTGGGCTGCGTTTCACGTGCTCTGCTGCAGGTGGTGTGCAAATACATCGAGGAGCCTGTGCTGTTTGAGCGCGAGGACGTGGGGCTGGTGAAGTTCGACGTGCGCTACGTGGTGCTGCTGCGCTCCGCCCGGCCCCTGCAGCTCTACAGCTACGACGTCTTCTGGCTGCGCTTTTCCAACAGGTGCTCACCTCCCCTGGCAGTGTGCATGTGCTGGAACTGGATACCTTGGAAACTGAGCTGTTGTTCTGTTCTTTAGGGCGTTTTCGCTCGATGACTTGGATGACTATGAGAAGCATTTCACTGTCATGAATTATGCTCCTGGTGCGACATTGAAACAGGTAAGCAAACAGCCCAAAACACTCCCTCACCTTTCTGTTGGTAGAAAACCTTCTGGTGCCTGTGCTGTGGCTGTTAGCAAATAACTATTTCACATCCACTTCAACAGGGTGTTTAAAGTACCCTGAAGTCCTAAGCAAATACTTTCCTAGACTCTTTCCCCTCTTTCCCCCAATCATCTGTGGTTATCTAAGGTAATACAAACCTACATTTTGAATAGAATCCACACTGATAGAGACGATAAAAGAATTACAAGAAACGACAGCTTGTCATTGGCAAAGCCTTAGAGTGATCTTTTATAACAAGAAATCCTGGAACAAGGAAGGTATTCATGAGCTGTCTTAATTTCCCAGTTCTCTACTTGCATTTGTATGAATGGCAAATATATTTGATGTTCCATTCTCCTGTCATTCCCAACCAAGACAACCTTTGATATTACTAACTGTTTTAGGTGCACTGTGAAGACTTTATTCCTCTGTTTGAAAAGCAATATCCTGAATATCCTTGGGCAATGGTACAAGTAAGTCAGCAATTCATCTTTCTCATGTAAATGTTCATGAACTGTTTGGTTTGGTTTTTTTTTTTACTCAGCTTTTCCAAAAGTCTTGGGTTGTTAGGATTTTTTTTTTTCCTCAGAAGACATATTTCATGTGTATCACTTTCACAAAGGATCGTATGTTAACCTTTACTTCAGAACTTTGTGTAATTTGCCCTCAAAGACTTGATTGTTAGAGAATTGTATTTTACGATTTGACAATTTTACTTCATGATCACACTATGATAATTCTTTATGTTGGACTTAGCAATACAGCCAGTCCTGACTACTCTCAAGTGCAGAGTTTCCTGCTGCTGCCCCAACTGCTCTGTGTTAGCAGCCTTGCCAGAGCCCTGTCCCTGCTCCTTGTACAAATGACTTTTCACAAGAACACAGATGGTTCTCTGTGGATACTAGGGCATCTTTTTACTGTAAAAAGGAAGCTCCAAATACTACAGTTCCATAAAACTTGCAGGAAGGCAGATGAGTGCCTTCTCATTGATTGTAATTTTTCCTGTGATTCATGCTTGAAAGAAAAAGCTGAATGTGAAGAGCTGGTTCAGAAACATGCACAAAACTGAATTCTTTCAATCTTCCATGTTTTTTCGGAGCTGGAAGAAACAGAGTGAATGACAGCTGAGCCTTTATATGTGCATATTTATTCAAAAGTACATAAATTATCCAACTGTGACTTGATTTCCATAAATTAATTCACATTTGTTTTAACTACACCCTTGTATCCAATTAATGATACTTGGAATATGACAGGGTTTAAAATAGTCTGGAAGAGACTACAAGGGGTGAGAAGAGATGTGAAAACACATCCTGTAGGTTACCCAAAGTAGTACAGTGTACAGAGAATAGAGGGAGTGGTTCACTGCAGCATAAATTCAATGCTAAAACTCACATCTGTGTGTTCTTCCTGGTTTATTTCACTTTCAGATTGGATATCTGACTGTTTTTCAAAATACCGATGTAGTACATTCTTAAAATCTCCATGACCCCCCACCCTTCTTAGGGGTATAAATGGGTAGAAGATTTTTCATTGCAGAACAGAACAAAGCAAAGCTAGAATACAACTGAATAAGCAGGAAAAAAAGCCAGAACTTCACAGTTGTACTCCTGATCTTCATAGAACTCCCCTAGGTTTTCTTTTTCCCCTCCTCTACACATAAGTGCAATAGTTGGCATAATGCCTGAGAAGGGGGTTAATTCTAATGTTAAATGCACTATTTTCAGGATTTTCATAGTATTCATTGGCTCCCCAGAAAAGTCCATGGATATTGCCAGGTGCTGAGTTCTTTCTCTGTGTTGGCATTAGGTCTAAATGCACATTTGGAAGCCAATACTGAGCAGATTTTCATCTGTTCTGTAATGCAATTGATACAAACCCTTTAAAACACTGCATGAATGATTAGAAACGTGTATTGCTTTTATGGAACCTCACTCCTCATTCAGACACCTTTTTCTGTTATTAGGCAAGTATTTTTAAGGCATTTGCTGAATTGTTCCAAGCTGCTTCGTCTAAACCTGCCCCTCTTGGCATCTGCGATTATCCATCATCAAGAGCAATTTATGCCATTGACTTGATGCTTAAGTGGGACACCAGCAGAGATGGTGAGCAGCTCCTTTATTTGAATGTTGAATTGTTTATGTTGGTGGACCTTTTCAGAAATCTGTTTCTTTTCAGAATTCTAACTTGTACTGTTTCTCAAGCAGTGTGAGCTGTGTGCTCTGTGCCTCCCACTGACACCTGAAGTTGCAAATCTGCGGGGATGGCATCTGC